>JAUMTS010127553.1:0-10072 GCA_032273385.1 Ophiopholis aculeata | reverse complement strand
AGATCAAAGAGCAGGGGGGATTGGGGGTGTGTGTGTCGGTGTGTCCGGTCATGGGTTTTGTCATGCTAAGGCGTTCGAAGTTGATATTTGGCACGGTGGCTCGGAAAAACAACCCGACGTTTGTGGTCAGATTTTCGAATTGACCCTATAGGTCAAAGGTCACCTAGAAGTATACCTAGAATTAAGCTCTGTGACTACCCAATTTAGAAAGAAGAACATGTGACCCAAACGTAATAAATTGCTGGGGTCTAAGATCAGGTAGGGACACCCGGGATCAACTGGAGGCCAATTGCGTAGGAATGGTCTATGAATACCACATTTGGTCAGAAGAATCTCTGACCCAATTGGAAGACATTGCATAGGTCGAAGGTCGGGTAAAAGTTGACAGGGGTCAACCAGAGGTCAATTTACATAGGAACACTCTATGACTTCCTAATTTGGTCAGAATAACCACTGACCAAAATGTATTACATTGCTAGGTTCAAAGGTCAGGCACGGGTCACCCATGGTCAAATGTAGGTCAATTTGCTTCGGAACACTTTATGACCACACAAATTGGTCAGAAGAACCGTCAACCAGATTAAATAGCTATGTTCAAAGTTCATTCAGTGGTTATCCAGGTCTAGTAGAACACAGTTTATTTATGAACAATTAATAATTACCAAATTTGGTCAGTAGAACCGTATTAAAATAAACTATTGGTTTCAAAGCTCACCAGATGTCACTAAAGGTAACGTAGGGGTCGAATCTACAATGACTACCAAATTTGATCAGACAAATTTCCGACCACATTGAAATAAATAGATGGAGTCAGTGGTCATCCAGAGGTTTTTTTGGATCTATTTTCTGAGGAAAACAGAGCCTTAAGACGCTAAGGGTGCTTTAGTAATATAAACAAGAAGAAGCTGACCTGCCAAAGCGATAAGCGTGATGACCTGCCGGCTCTCGCCTGGCACGTAACATGTCTGGGTTTGATTTGCCACCATACTGTGTTGAATTCTTTCTCTGTAGCGCCTTCCACAAAACTACTCTGCATATTAAAAGGTTATTACAGCAATCGCTTTGCCTATTTACATAATGACATGTGGCGAGAATCACTGATAATAATATTAATATACAATTTATCCCAGTTAAAATAAGTGTAATATTTATTTTAATATTAAATATTATAACTGTTATCGCATGTTAAAATCGATGTGTGTAAAATATTATTCTCGGTATACAGGTTTTTATGGGATTTCCCAAAGCTCAGCCCAAACTGTTCAATTCTAACGGAAGTGTAATTGTTTTTTTTTTTAATTCTCATTTGAACTGTTTATCTTAATTTTTTCCATTTCAAAACTATAACGCTGCACAATACGTAAGCTATTCATAATTGATATACCTGTATTTCTGAATTGATTTGAATTCGAATTTTTCAACTTGCAACCCCTAAAGAGTCAACTTGTTTAGTAATAATTCAGATTCGGCAACTTTCTTGAATGTTTCCCAACTCTTCTGTTCTTTATTGTAACGGAAACGAAATTATAAACCAAAGTCAAGAAATAGTCTAGAATGTGGCCGAATCTGGAAAATATCTTAACAAATTGATTACCTAGTGAACATTTTAAAGAAACTTATTTTCTGATGAAAGCGGTGATTTCTGTCGTATCTTAAAATGAATACAATATAAATTGCTTCACCGTTGCCGATAACAAGAGATACATAACGGTATTGTTTTGAAGTGTAAGTAGAATTCATGAATCTATTAAGCTCTGAGAAATCACCCAGCCTTGGTTAATTTCCCATGAGAGAAAACGTTGTATGAGTCTAACATTTCAATGTTTATATGTTGCTGTGGTCAACACCTGGAAATCAGATTTATTTGAAGTAACATTCTTCTATAACAAAACATTAAAAGAACATTTTAAACAAATATTTCAAATGTTAAGCAAATAATTCCATGGAAGCTTCATATTGTTTTGTATTAGTTATGTTCAGTCAAGTCACTTTGAAACACTGTTCAATATATCCTTCTTTAAAACTTGACCTAAACATCCGATATGTTTACTGTCGTGGTTTCCAATTCGTTTGTCTGTGTAGCATGTCCAAGCTTGTATTTCTTACTGATTTAACTCCCATGTGTTTCATGTTGTTGCTTAAAGTATGAGAGGGATCGAGTAACAAATGTGGTTATTAAAACAAACCCTGCCGATGGTAATTTAATCCAGTGAAATTAATGACATTCTCTATGTTGTGCTTTTTTGTAACGGAAAAGATGTTTTAAAGTAAACGAATAACAACGAGAAACATTAAAGTGTCTGACAAAGAATGGGTGCATGTCGCTTTCCAAAACAACAGCTATTCGGAAAACCCACTAATAAGACGTTCCTCTACTAAAAATGTCTGTTTTAACCCTTAACCTTACCCCAACCATACACCTTACACCTAAACCCGAACTATATGTCTAACCCTAACTCTAAAACGTACCCTAACCCTAACTGAACAAACCTACAGTTGTCTGAATGTTAGACTAAAGTTAGTAAGGTATTACAATGGATATTTAGCAATATTCCTACGCAACAAGTACTATACCTCTCCTGGAGGTAATCTTACTGTCTGATGTCAACAAATACGAGGTACACTCACTTTTATGTATCTTAGTTTAGCTATTGTAATGGAGAAAAAAAATGCAGGTGATTTATAGTGCGCTACGCCTCCCTGTCTTGTAATTCCACGCGGCCTCAGCACACTTTACAGAGCAAATACAAACGGGTATACAAACGAGAATATAGTTGCCATTTTAACATTTCACTTGAGTATAGCAAAAAGAAGGTAAAGTAAGACTACTTTACACATCTATCAATGCAATGGTGGCAAATCAACTGGTGTTAAGTTTTAACCCCATGATACTATTTGTATAATGTTTAAGACACAGTGTGTTTTAACAGTCACGTCTAAATAAGCACTTTACTACTGAACCTATTTGTTTTTAATTAAATAAAAACTCGCTTTCCCAATATGGCGTGTAAATGATTTTGAAGTAGCCCGGTCTTGCGATTTTAAGCCCAGTGTTGCGAATTTTAGCGTCCCACCGGCGTAAGTGTCCGCCTCCCATTAAACGTAACGTGATGCAGCTGATCGTAGTAAAACGGATATACTAGCACTAAGACATCAACAATCATGACACCGGTATTACACAGTAAGGCATGTTTTTTTTTAACAAAATGACATGGCCTTGGCCATGTTAAAATGGAAGACAGCAGGTAATCATAAGCGCCAGTTTACTTCTTGGTACTATTTCTTTTTAAACGTCTTTGGTGTCCTCATTCGCTGGATTAACCACTGAATCTGTGTTTTATTTTTGAAGCTGTGTAACAACAATTATATAAGACAATATTTAAGCACCTTTTGGGCTCCAAGTAGGTACACTTAAGCATCAAATACTTAGCACGTGTTATTTTCAATGAAAAATATAAATAGTAAGTGATATTTGGCTAGCACCATTGAGGTCCCGTGTTCAAATCAGCATTTAACCCTGACTTTATGTACTTTTGGTTCCCAGATCGTAACGTGCTTCAATGGGTTTTCTCTTATAGCTTTAGTTTCCTCTTACTTTCAAATTTAGTTAATAGTTTTGTTTAGTTTAGTTTAGTTTAGTTTAGTTTGCCCAGAAAACATTCCTCTACCAAAAGGTATTGGGGTGCTGCTGAATTGTTACAACGAGCTAAATATATCAACATATAAGCCTAATGATTAGCCTAAGATGCCTTCTTAAATGAATCAATCAACTCGTGATGATCAACTAGCAGAAAAATTATATCGCAATGAGGATACAGTTTGGCTAGAAGTTGCCCTTTTACAAGTACCGATTAACATTAATTGTATTGATGTTAGTAAATATTACTAGTGTCCCATCAGTAGGTTAGTTCAACGAGACTCTTCTTGAGCCGTCATGTGTTTAACTGTGTTTTGATATAACTTATAATGGACTCCTACATATTATTGACTCCGATATATAATATGAGCAGCAAGCCGTATGTCCCAAAAAAGACGTCGACATATTTTCAGCAGGTCACTGCTTAAAAACTACTTTTTAATTATTTTTCTCTAGCTGTTAGAGTAAAATACGTTGTCGGGGGGATTTTGTTTTATATTATGATAATATTATTGAAAATATCCCTAATTTCAATTCTTGAAAAGGAAACACCATAGGCGAAAGAAAAAACAAAACAATAACCTTCTGCGTACGGTACGGTTGGACCTGTGTTGAAAAGTCTTAACCTTTTGGGGCATTATTCAATTATGTTTGATCTTATATGATTAAAAATATTGATTTTGTGTAAAACCTTTGTAATACAATATTTGTAAAACATTTTTCTCTTAACAAAACAGAATCGATTGACATTAAGATACGAGGATAATTTGATAATTTTCAAACAAACATGTTTGCAATAAGGATTGCAAAAATGACATTTGTTACGGGCGTGATACTTGTATTACACATTTCATGCTGTGAAATCTCGATATGACGATTCCTCATTCACTAAGTTTCTTTAGGGAACTGTGTAGGAGCAGAGCTTAGATTTAATGTTGTTGTTTCAACAATTTTCTTATTGTAGAGTTAATTTAATAGAATCTTAGCATTGCTCACACAAAGCCTTATACAATATGTAAGTTCAAGTTCTTCCCATTTTTATAAGCTGTTAAAAAATGTGCAACTAACTTCTAGCAAACATCTATATCTTATAACAAAATATAACCTTAAAACGTGACTTGAATATCAGTACAGTAACTGTGTTTAGCCACTTATATATTCCCAAAGGGCACATTGAAAATCAGACGACCGAGTCGCGGCATTCTTAAAATCCACTTCACTTGTTGGATGTTATGGCGTTCGAGAGAAGGATTTGCATGACAAACTCGAAAAATCTAGATTGGCATTCCCAGGGCATCGATTAAAAACGTCTTATCTAAAGCTCAATTGCTAACAGCCCTGTGCCCACCTTCACGTCGACTACCTTTGGTAATTATATTTGTTGTGGGGAAACCTGATACATTCAAGTCCGAAATATTACTTTAAACTTGCGTTCATTCAAGCAACTATATAACTGTCTTTATGTTTTTGGAATCAACACAAATAACGTCAATAAATGCGATCTGTTTATGGGTACAATGAGGATGACTGTGTGAATGGCAGCGGGAGATCTGTAAGATATTAATTTCGAGATCAAATACAACTGAATTAGCTATTTATTAAACAACCCCTCTCTCTACAAAGATGCAATCCATGTTTGGCTATAAAACCTAAATCCCTATGCGTGTATGTTGATTAGTATGAAATCAACATAAATTATCAAAAGCTCGGGCTTGTTACTATTACTTGTATAATGGTAATATCAGTTTAGGCAAAGAGAAAATGACATGAAAGGTAAGGAGCGTAGGTATCAAACTATAATGTTTATGTAACGTCGTTACGAGCATCGCTAATATGTATCACATAAGGTTGATTTTCAATCAGAAGTATCTGACAGGATACTAACAGATGTATCATATCAAGTTAATGTTCAAACGCAGCCAACATTGACAATATTGACTAAATATGTTGCAATATGGTACTGTTTGAAGTTTGGAGTATATATTAAGATCTCGTTGTTGACAGGGGCTATATGGTTTGTATTTCAAGTTGTACGCACGTTAGTGCTTTTAAAGGTGTCACAGCATCTTTCCAAAACATTTTATCAATGTTTTGAAGAGAAAAAAAAATACCCCTACTACATGTTCCGGGTAACTTTGATCAAACAAGTGGTGCTTATCAATAAAGTTCAGACAGGCAATTGCCATATCAGTTTATTTTACGATGATATGTTATAGTTTCACAATGCACCATGCACAACGACTTACTATTTCTAAAAGATTAATACAATTATTTGCTGAACAGTACTAACTAAAATGTAAATGTAAAGGTTTGTATTAACAGAGCCTGTTTAAAATACAGAGTACTTTAAAACCAATTAATATTGTATGACAAAATAAAACAATTCTCTCCGCCATCTGGTCAATCAAACCAAATCAGTAAGTGGGCGATTTCAATAGCTAACGGAAATAAACGATATTTACATTTCGTGAGTAAAATCAACAACATATTTTTTTAATATGAATTTGATGGCAAATGTATGAGTAATATTATTCAAAACTTATTGAAGAAAGCATGAAACAGGAAGATATTATTATATTTATTTGGACGTACGATAATTAGTTACACTGTAAAGAGCCATACTTGCCTTACAAAGGTTTTAACTTTGCGGTGTTGAATCAAAGAATCATACATAAATGTATGAACTGGAAAGGTGTACTGCAAATAAACTGTTGCTGGTCTATGATTAACGATAACAAAATGACATTTGAAAACCTAAAAAGCGATGGATCCCTTAATATAGTTGAAGAGGGCTCTGGCCGATGTAATAAGGAAAACGAAACATGCAAATAAACTGTTGGTGGCCCGTGATAAGGGTAAAGCAATGGGTAGCTTTATCTGGATAAATGGGGTGCAGGCCGATGTCAGCCAATGAAAACCATTTGCTTAAACTAAATAAATACTAATAGATAAAAGTTCAAACGTCTATCTGCAGTCATCAGTAAACCTTTTTTTCAAATATTTATGAACCAATCAGGACCTCTAATAAGGGGACAGTGTGTAAGAAATGCTGCGATCAGAGTTTCTAGATGATAATTCAGAAGTTCTTTAAATCTATTTGGAGTTGCCAGCTGATATCTCCGTGGATCTTCAATTTTAAATAACTCATATCACTGTGAGGTGTTAATCTTGGATTGTGGGTTTCTCTAAAATAATGTTTATCGCTTCCCTAATGTTGCGTGTGTGGCTCCTCCCGTCTGTCCCAATCAATGGTATGCTTAGTCTTACATTGGGTGGTTACGAGGGAGGTGGCGCTAGGAGCAGTTGATTAGTGCTCCCTTAATCTAAGTTTCAATTTGCTTCCAGTTTCCCAAATGTAGACTGCGTCACAGTCACCACAACGGAGATGATAAAACACACTGTCCCCTGATGAAAGGACCAGTTTTTAATATTAGTCGCGAAATCCTTAAAATCTACATTGAAGGCGTTCGGGAGAAGGATTTGCATAATATAAAACAGAGAATATATACTGTCATTTACAGGGCAACGAGTTGTTTACACTATATCTTGGGCTCTTTCCTGTATGAAATATGGTTTACTCCTTCAAAACAGAAACATTGACACCAAGGTGTCTTTGTACTCGTGACCTACCGTATAAGAAAGTGTTTTACAAATCAAAAACAAACAAGAAATGGAAAAAAAAGAGAAAGAAAAAAAAAACAATTTGTAAGCAACCTCAAAAAACAAAACTAGAAGTGGACGATAAATTTATTTAATATTTTACTTTTCTTTATTGTATTTGTAACAGTACCAATAAAGTTGAATACCGTATATTAATATAGCATGTAAATTGCCGTATTTCATTATGCTTGTATAACTATATCTAAAATAAAAAGAAGGTAAATGAAACAATAGCACCCGGACATCTTCTCTATTTATCTCAGTATCAAATAACAGCAAACTAAGCTTTCTCAAAATTTACCCATCATCTGCAAGGTTTTGTTCATTAACATTAATGCTGGTTCTAGAAACCTAATATGCATGGTAAACTATTAGTTAGTATAGCCCCATAAACCGTGAGCCATGCATCTTTTATGAATATCAAATGAGAACAAATCTCAGTAGCTCATTTTTTTTCAAATAATACATATTGCTTAAAAGGTTCAACAGTTTGAAGTACAACAAAAGTAAGCAGTTATAGTACCTTAGTGGATTTGTAATAAGTGTGGTATCATATAACCATCACAGTCAGATGAATAACCTTTATTAATCGCAAATTTATCGTATGAATCGTGTACGGAATTATGTTGTAAACTCAACAAATACGTCAGCCAGATTAGGACAAAGTCCCTACCCCCAAACAAAAATCGTTTGAAAGTACATTGTCCAAATTTCTACTAAGTTGTGTGTCAACCAATGTTGTTTTACTAACGTAAAGAGCTTGATAGCCGTTATTTCAACGACTTGCCGAACCTAATATTATGTTGATAACAGGGAGATGATTTCCGTCGTATCTAATGATTAATATATTTTAAAACTACACAATCATGCCGATAACAGGTTTTGCATAACTTAATTTTATTGAAGTAAAACTAAAGTTCAAGATTCAAGATTCTCTAAGGCTTTGTGAAATCACGCATCTTTATTCAATTTCCCGTGAGGACAGACGTAATATGAGACTCAAATTGCATAGTGATGTATATTCATGGAAGGTAATGTATATTGGTCAAGATACACAATAAAGAACAAAACAAGCAGTGTGTAGGTTTGAGTTATGCTATCAGTCACCTAGACAACGGATTTTTACATCTACTCAAACATATAATCCCGCTGAAATTGCCAATGGTTTCAAAAGTTTGTTTTCTAGTTATTTTACCAATTCTGATTATGACAGGGAGGTCACATCCTCAGACCTTGATGTTTCTACCATCAGCCATTTACAAATAACTGATGGCATAGTTCTAGGCAAAGTCAAAAGGCTTTACCCTGATAAAGCCGTCGACCTAGATGAAATTTCTTTTCGTATGCTAAAACTGTGTTCACATTTGATCAGTCCTGTTCTTACTTGTATGTTTTTAAACATATTAATCTCATCTGATAATCTACCTTTCTGTTGGAAGACAGCAAATGTTGTACCTGTCTTTAAAAAGGGTAATCATTGTGAACTAACCAGTAATCGTCTCATTGCACTTACATCAAATGTTTTCAAAATGTTGAAGAGTATTGTTTCTGACCATACCCGCAATCATCTTATGACCAATGTCTTCTACATTCTGTTCAACATGATTTCTCCCCCAGTCTGCCATCTGGTTAAACAAACCAAATCTAAATAAAATAAACGATATTTACATTTAGTGAGTAGCATCAACAACATAATTTTTGCAATATGAATGTTATCGCAAATTTAGGAGCAATATTATACAAGCAAGACAATTTGAGTAAAGCGTATGACCAAAGATATTATTATATTTATGTGGACGATAATTTGTTCAAACACTGTAAAGAGCCATACTTGACTCACCAATTATGTAACTTGTCAGTGTTGAATGAAATAATCTTACATAAACATATGAACTGCTTACACTATAAAGAAAGGCTTACTGCAAACAAACTTGTGGTGGTCTCTGATTAACGATAAAAAAACCAACATTTGGAAACCTGTAAAGCGACGGGTCCCTTTATCTTGTTGAAGGGGCTCTGGCCGATGTAATAAGGAAAACGAAACATGCAAATAAATTGTTGGTGTCCTGTAAATAATGGTGACAAAACGAGCTTTGAAAACATGTAAAGCAAAGGATATCTTCATCTGAGATAAAGGGGTGCAGGCCCATGTCAGCCAAAAGAATACCATTGCTTAAACTAAATATATACTAATATATACAAGTTCAAACTTCGAACTGCACTTACCAGTAATACTTTCTTCTAATATTACAGAACCTATCTGGTCCTTTTATCAGGGTGTGAGAAATGATGAGATCAGAGTGTCTAGATGATAACACAGAAATTCTCTAAATCTATCTGTAGTTGCCAGTTGATTTATCCGTTGATCTCAGCAAACAGTGGTACATTTGAAATAACTTATATCCATGTGAGGTGTTAATCTTGTTTTGGGTTTCTCCGAATGTGTATCGCTACTCTTATGTTGCGAGTGTCGATCCTCCCGTCTTTCTCAATCGTGTTACGTTGTTCCAATCAACTGTATGCTTAGTCTAACAGTGGGTGGATACGAAGGAGGTTGAGCTAGGAGCAGTTGATTAGTGCTCCCTTAATCTAAGTTTCAATTTGCTTCCAGTTTTGCCAATGTCATAGTCACCACATCGGAGATGATAAAACACACTGTCCCCTGATGAAAGGACCAGTTTGGTTCTGAAATATTGGGGAAAATATTACAGGTGAATGCAGACAAAAGTGTTAATTGTTATGTATTTGTATATTACCTGCCGTATTAAAGTCAAT
>JAUMTS010127331.1:0-10072 GCA_032273385.1 Ophiopholis aculeata | reverse complement strand
AGACTCCTTGATATACAAGGCTTTGACAATGTAGTAAGTGATTGAGCAATCCAAGTAGACAATACACACATACACTTAAGTATACAGCTACAGGCTCATAAAGATACTAATAGTGAGTCTAGTATCATAATTAAATTGTAGGCAAGAGACTCACCAACAGTACACTGAAACAGTTAAACATGCAAACAGACAAACTAGAATGTGAGACCACGTGTGTGTTAGTTCCATGGTGAGATAAGATGATAAACAATGATAGTAAGGTAAGAAAATGAAATAAGATACACTAAATTAGACAGAGTGGGCACAACATTACACTCCCAAAATAAGAGAAAAATTAAATTAGTCCCATAAAGATCTGAATGAAGTGTTTGTAAGTCATGTTATTGGAGGTATAAGGAGGTCTCATAATTATGTGTAAATAGGCAATCAGTTAGCATATCTTTACCTACTCCATTGTTTTGATAGTTAATGGATTGTTGTGCAATAATGAAATTGGTTTTAATGATAAGTTCACATATACCCAATAGTTGTGACAATGTCAATAATAACATCGTTTATGGGGCCCCTACTGGTTATTGAAAAAGATAATCTCAATTGTGATTGTTTCAGGGTCATTTAAGGATGCAGTCTCTCTGTGACATTAAATAAGGACATTGCTATTTCTGATACAGCTACAAAATGCTGCTCTAAATGTTTGCATCATATTAGACTTATATTATAAAAATAACAAAACATTAAATAAAATATCAGCTAAATATGAGAGTGGAATGGTTTGTTGTATTCTTGCACTTCTAACTCAAGCAGATTTGTCAAAAGTGCCAATTATCCGGAACCTTATTGTACTGTTTACATTTCCCTGATTGTCAAGACAGACATTCTTCATTGCCATGTAACCATACAGCCAGACAGACACATAATCCAGCAGAACATCAACAAACACTGCTGACTAAGAAATTGATACAAGTTGCCATGACAATTCAGCTCTTTTTAGGGAGAGGAAGAAACTTGCTCCTACTTTTAAACTAGGTTGTTGTGTACCCCTTTCACTATCAACTGTGACCTTAATCCAGGAGGCAATGACTTTTCAGATTCCAGAAACACAGTTTGATGGTTTATCTGAACCTTGTCAACCTCATCCTTATTCAATTTACGTTGTCAGAAAATATACCTCATGTATGGGTTTTAAAGATGGATGTATGGTTGCATTTGATAAATATGAGTATACATTCAAAGAATGTAGTTAAACAAAGCATTTCTAATACAAAGAAATACAATTGACACTTTTGGTAGATTTAATTCCATCCTGGGCGTGGGGACTGACATAATCTAAACTCACCAGTTCTCCACAGGTAGCTTGTTGTTTTGGTCAATGGAATCAAATGGCTCAGATGAGTTACAAATTAAATCAAAATATTTTGGAGAAATAATAATGCATTTGCTTTTAAGGAATGTCTTTACCGAAAAGAAATCAGGAAACATAAACATTACAAACTACAAAAACAAATATCTTGACTGACAATGCCATACATGGTATTCCACACTGAATATTTTACTCTCCAATGGCAAGAATTTGTTTTAAGTTTAAGTAGATTAACCTTTTCTACTTGTAGAATTTGTTGAAATAATGTGTGCATCTTGCACACCAAGAGGTGCAATTGTCATTACCTTTTCTACTTGTAGAATTTGTTGAAATAATGTGTGCATCTTGCACACCAAGAGGTGCAATTGTCATTACTATGATGTGAATTGAGTCGGACATTGAACTTGCCTACTGCTTTCTCAATATTTGTGGTTTGAATATCTGTGTATTTAAAGCAATGTAAAGGGGAATGACATTATGATAGACTTGGATTGGACAGGTGAAACACGGACTGTCCTATTGACTCTTTTTCATGTTTACAAGTGATTACCTGCTATGAAAGCAAGGTGCAGAAATTGAAGTGAACATTAGTAAATTGGCTGTTTGATATGTTTTCTTGCCTAGTTGTAAGACGTGGGATCAATGATACGTGGGCAAAGCAGGCAGACAAACAAACATCCTAGAGTGTGCAACCAACTGCCAGACCCCATGGATGGACGTGAGATTCATGAAAAAGGGTGGCAATCAGGTATACAGACCAGGCGTCCTAGAGTGTACAACTGCCAGACCCCATGGATGGACAACTGTTTAGACAGGTGATGGTTGTATAAATTGTCCGAGAGTTATCATGATGATTTTAAAGGATACCGTAGAGAGATTGTGGCAACGTGATTGCCCTTTCTAGTAATTGAGTGTCATCATAAGAGGTCCTATCTATCGGACTAGGATTCATGACAAAGTGTGTCAATCAGGTATACAGACCAGGCGTCCTAGAGTGTACAACTGCCAGACCCCATGGATGGACAACTGTTCAGACAGGTGATGGTTGTATGAATTGTCTGAGAATTAATATGATGATATCAAAGGATACTGTGGAGAGATTGTGTGCAGTGTGGTTGCCTGTTGGTATGTGATTTCAATGTCAACAATACACCACACTCACAGACAGAACACATTCCATGTTGCCAACCCTCCTATAACAAACATCATGTCAACCTAACACATGTACATATAATATGATAAAAGAATCCACACACCAAATACATCCTGCAGCTTTTTAACTTAGGGTATTTCTGTGATTCAAACAACCCTATTGAATTTCTTTGTATCTATCTCAACAAAAGTTATCGGGATATGTTAAGAATATCTTTTGGATTTTGTTGGAAAATTGAAGGGATATGGAATACCAAAGACTTGCCATTGAAACTGAAGAACAGTTTTGTAATGCCTTTTAAAATGTCATATAAATAGCAAGGGTGAATAAAATGAAGTACTTTATCATGCATGCTGCATATCATAACAAGTTTTGGTTGCAATAAAATCCAATGTGATGATGGGTATTCCATGTTGTCTAAACAACACAAGATATGATTAATCAAAGATAGGATTTTATTGGCCTTGCATGGTAAAGCATGAATGGTGAATCTGTTTGTCAAATCTCTTGTGGATCAGCCTAGGCCAGCTAGGTGATAAAACTATACTTGTTAATAAGATGATACTATCAGAGGAGATGTATGTAGAAGATTGGTTGGGTCCTCCAGCGAGCCACAAGCAACAAAATTAGTATCTAATTTAATTGGAAATAAAGAGTCTCTGATGTGGTTAAATTTCATGCCTCCAGATGGCAAATTGTATGGATCAGTGACAAAAGAATGCCAGTTATGAAGCAGCCTGCTGTCTTTGAAAACATGACTCTTTCAAGACATCCATGTCTGATGTTTCATCAACTACTGGTATAAAGAACCGTTGACAAGCTGTGCAGCTGCAGTTGATTTTCTTGTGCTAGATTGATCAGGAAAGAGAAAAATGGCTGGAGAATTTGAAAGAGTATGTAGGCATGGATGCCCCCAGTAACTTTTGAATAGTTGGGTTGTAACCTCTGGATGTAGCAGGGCAAACCAATTAACCTCTCTGTTAGGTGTAGTAATGTGATGACACAAATGAGATGTTGCCTGCATGTATGATTACATGAATGTTTAACAATATGGGTCCCAGCCATGAATAAGTGAAATGTGGTTTAGAAAACTGGAATGGAAGGAATTGAAGGATTGTATTCCATTATCAAACAAATGTGTGTGTTTCTTTTCTAACCTCAGCATTTATAATTTATATATGTTGTAAGGGATCATGTTTAATGGTCATGTTGTAATGGTCATGTGTAAATTGGGTTTATATTTCATTGCATGACAAAACAAAACAAATAAACATTTTAAACCAGGAAACAATAAGAAACATAAAGTTTGTACTGAGTCAGTAAAAGATTCAGACGTTATTGGTAATGTAATACTGTCTGGCTTAGCAAGATTGGTAGGGACATGATTGAGTAGGGTTAAACAAAAATCACAGAGGTATTAGCATCATGCTACAAAATTATTTCTTTACTTTGTTTTGTTGTCATCTAATGCAGGGGTAAGGAATGTTTGGCAAACATTCCTTAATTCCTTGCCTTATAAGCGAAGACAAGATGCTATGACAGTGCTTAAATAGCTTGTAATAGCTTAACCAACGTATTCACCCGTAGGATATGTATATTATGTGATCTACGCCTTGAAATGGTATCAGGACTACACTAGTCTATACCCATGAGATAACGACAGGATGATAAAAGAAATGCAATACACAAGCTCTTCAATTTACCACCGTCTTTCATCTCATAACCAGTGCAATTCTTTCTATAGCACTCAGTAAGGTATTCAATTCAAGAAGTAGCAAATAGCTCTGCATTGACATTTTGTTGTATGAGTGGGGATGTTTAAGCTTATGGCATAGCAGTGGATATACCTTATTGGCGAATTAAATGCATTTGTGTTACAATAAATGGCAGCGTTGAGGCTTGAAGCCACTGAATGGTCATTACTGAAGATTAAATTGCCCACATCATGCCAAACTACCCCTCTGCCTCATATGGTACCAAATGGCTTTACATTCTTATCAGATGTTACAGATCAAAGGATGTGCTACATGCAGTACTGTTGTTGCTGCTTGTTGGTGATGAGCTATTGCTAGTAGTGCAAACTGTTTGATGTAAGATTGTTGAAGAGACTGGTAATTTACGTTGTGGGTCTGAGAACCATTCTACAGTCTTAGTATTAGGGTGACTTTGTCACTTGAGGTAATAACCTGAACTTGTCTTCTCTAATTATTTGACCATTGAATTTATTTAGAATGTAATAGAACCTGATATAACCGAAGCATTAGTTGGGAATAATTAGCAAAAAAATGTTTTGATTTGTAAAGAAAGAAGAGGACAAAATGCAATTACATGGAGGCATTTGACAACAACAACAGCAGGAATATGAAACTGATGTGTCCATTAGTGCTGCTGGCCTGAATAAGAAACAGGAACTCTGAAATTTTCAGTAGTTATTTTTCACAGGAATTTACATAATGGTGATAGCATTTTAATTTGCGCAAATGTATGCCAAATTCTTACCAGGTAACATGTATGGAAATAAAAATTAAATCGTCAATTCTAGCGAATCCTCTTCCTCAAATATTCTGAAATTCAATATTTTTTTGTAATATGGTGACCTACATAGTTAGGAACCTCTTTTTAAAATGTGATATCTTGATGGGTAAGAATGTATTGAACAGGTGATATGTAGTCCCTTGTTGAATAAAATTGGGCTAGGGACTAGGAAAGCAGTTTTACATCAATTGATCAATGGTCCTATTCACTTGGTGTCCTACTTTTATTTGATTAGTTATATACAAAGCTTAAAGCCTTTCTTGGAGAGAAACTCAAAGTATACAACAGCTTCAAGCCTTTCTGGGAGAGAAACTCAAATATACGTTCAGTTTCTATTCAAATAAGTATATATTTATAGAACATCAATAACAAACATATCAGTTTTAAACAAGAGGGACTGGTTAGGAAAAAGTAGCATGGTTTCTAATCAAGTTTGATATTTCATTACAAATTCTCAGGGTGTGAGGTTTCTGGAAAATAAAAATGTTAAATTTAAATGATTTGTAAGTTATGTTAAAGTGTCTGGTGTTATTTGGTTAAATCTCATTAAGGGGCACATTGGGACAGATAAAGAAACCAAATGGGGAAATTATTACATACTGTGATATACTAGTCTAATGTGTAATGTATATCACTTTTGATATGAAACCAATAACCACTCAAACATGTTTGATTGTCTGAAAACACATGCGTAACAGTAATTGGAAATATCTGATATCACAAGATGGAAAATGAAATTATGAAGAAAATGCTACCCACAGATTTGATTTAATTCTATTTTTCCGCCTTCCATCCTTATTAAGTGGAGAAAGAAACTCAAATTGGATACTAGAACATGTGACACCAGTACAAGTCAACATTGTGCAAAACTCTGTAAGAGGACACTTAAACCTTTTTCACAGCCTTCTAGTTGTAAGCTGAGGTAAAACTCATATTTATAACTGCCAGCTGCAAAATACCAATTTCAAACAATAAAAGCATCGAAACATCTCCTTAGTTGCTGCTTTTCAATGATATTACTTTATGTATTAAATCTGCCATTTAATCTACATAGCTACGTAGGTAGATTCCATTGTGTCTGAGCATGATCGCATTTAATGAAATAGTATATCCGTTTCTAATTACTTGCACCAACAGTATCACAATTGCGGCTCCACACTGTCAACAATAACCATCACATTATTGAAGTATAGATGACATTGACATTCAATATTACGAGTAAAATCAATGAACTTATTACCCACTAATTTGCCCCTTACTCATTACCTCATCTTCCAGGCGCAGTTCAGATATTCTTGGTGTAATCATTATAGGTCAGGGAACACTAATGGTGGAGAGGATGTTATCAGGCATGGATGTAATTACTGTGGTGACAATGTGTCTCATCTTCCAAGCTTAAACATTATGTGACTTATCATTTCTGGATATATGTAGTGAGCCTACAATCGTTTTGAGTTCTACTTATAGTTTCAGATACAAATGCTGAATTTCATGGTAAAATGAGTCTGATTAATTGTCATTACATTTTAAATGTAATCCAACAATGTCTTTTTTACAAGAGCTACTATAATAAGATAGGTCTAATAGTCATGATCAATCAGATTCCTATACACAAATGATATTCTCTGGAGTAACAATTTTGGAACATGAATTACATTGCTGTTTGAAGCTATCAATTTTGGATGAAAAACAAAGGGTTTGGTGTAAATGCTTATTTGATCAAAAAGGGTGCGCATCTTTGGAACAAATTTGAAAAAAAATATAAGAAGTATACAGCTATGTATTCAGGTTTAGTGAATTATTTTACAAATTATATGAAATGATAAGAACTCCTACCAAACTTTGCAGTGACCCCCTTAGTTCTAAAATTGGACACTTTAACAGCAATCTCAATTTCATTTATTCCATCAAATAAGTACAATTACCCTCAATACCCTCTCCCCTCAATCCCTCTTACCTCAGCCACGAGTGACCAGGACGTGTAACTCAATATATCTTTAGAATGACAGAAACTGATAATCAATTTACTGCAATAAAATGACAGTCTTAACGATGTCGGCATAATTGAATTATTATTCTACCTTCCATGTAAGAAGGGACAATTTTCAGCTTGTTTGAAGAGTGGCTGTAGGTAATACACACAAATCTGCTTGCTGTTGAGTTCTCCAACGGCCTCTTATTTGTGATTTTGTAAAGGTTAACATAAAGACTAGAATGATTACATTTGTTGTCGTTATGATTGCTATTTCTTCTTTATCTATCCTAAACGAGAAATGATAACACAAGTCAGCTCCTATTACTTTAATAAGTGGTCGAATTTTGATTAAAAAGCTCATCCAATAATCTTGTGTGATTTGATGTTTACTGTAAAAAGTAATTTTAAGTTAATAACTTACTAACACCTGATTTTTTCTCTGTTCTTTCGTGTTCACATGGTTGATCAACTAAATATTTCTTCTGTGAACGACAGGTGTGAGTCATATACAAAAAAAAACAATTCTGAAATACATTAACACACACAACTTAGACAGTGTTTGAGATTCAACTCTTTGTAACTCCCAGAGTGGAGTGACCCAAGGAATACAAATGGTGGATTGTGCTATCTTCAGTAGATAGTAAATCTTATTTTAGGGGTTCAAAATACCCTCTTTGAAACAAAAGTCTGGAAAGTATGCCTGTTAGATTTGAATTTAATATCAAATGTTATATAACCGTGATTATTTGTCATTCCTATTTGATGAGCGCGCTGCACCTAAGGAATGTCAATGTGTCAGCATAATGTAGGCATAAAAGTCTATCATTTGCAATGCCTAGTCAGTACGACCAGACTATTTGGCGAGAGCATTCTGTGCACTACATGTACAATTGATCATATTTATTAAGAATGATACTTCAGTATTTTTAGTTTTCTTACATCTTTTCTTGTCATTCTTGTTTCACATTGATGCATGGAGTTTGGGTATTTGAGAATTAATGATTGCTCTCCAGGCGCTGTTGTTCGCTTGACTGGAGATAATGATTTATTGGTGGCTTGGTTGGTTAGCTGCTCACTCCTGCTCCGTAGGTGATGTATATCATTGGAATGTCTGGTACAGTTATTGATGAACTCTTGGAGTAAGAGATTTGATGTATGATGTAGGGGATGGACTCAAGGTTAACGAGTTTATAAATGATTAACTCAGGAGTATCGATTACAATTTGAAAAGATGGGAATTGGTGTGATTTATGAAACATGTGGTATAGACATTACTAGTAATCATGACCAAAATTACAGGTTTAAATTGAAACAGGCAATATCTGTGTGGTCGGTGAAATCAAAGCATTATTGTTCACCATTTAATCAATTTAATTTCTCTTTTTTGAAATATCCAGATATTTTGTCCAGTAATGCTAGAAACAAAGACGATGAAGTTTTAATTTACATAACAGTTTCTTTGTGCTCAGCTGTTTTATATGGACAGAATAGTAGCAGCGACTCTCCATCAACATTGTTAGATAAGCATAGAAGTCTTGACTGTCATATGATATTCCCATCAATGCGCATATTTTGTGCTATTAAGTGCTGCATAGTAGATGGAGTCTTGTAATAAAATCACAGCAACCTGTCAATTTTATTTGTCACATTAGCTCACATTATAGAGTTGTAATTTCTGTTTGCATTATGTCAGTGCTAAGAGTTTATAATGCACAACTCAACTAGATGTGTATCTACAAATGAAAGTTTTTACAGAATTTGCTGCTGGGTGCATCCTGAATTATGGCACTTCAAGGATTTTATTTAAGAGCATTTTGTTATTTAAGAGCATTTTGAGTTTGTAAATCACAGGAACCTGTCCATTTTATACATCACATTATAGAGTTGCTGTTTCTGTTTGCATTAATAAGTGTGTACTTTAATCGATTGCATAATGCATAACTCAACAAGATTTTGTATCTACAAAGGATGTACCGGTATAAGTAATGAATGTGACAAATAATTTGCTGCTGGGGCATCCTGAACTTTTTACATTGTGAGATTTAAAGCTTTTTGACTGATGTAATAAAGATAAGGTTTGGTTTATTTTGTGAAATGAAATAAGACAAATCATTAATGCTACTAGCTACCTCATGTTGAAGAAACTTAGCATAATTTGGCAGTCACAAAATGGTTATAACTTGTGTTCCAATTTTACATAAATTTTGCATTCTCAAAAGTTTTAACATGATCAACAGATAATTCTGAAATGCCTCTTTATGAACATGCGTTGAAAGCATGTGAATACCGCATCAGTGCCAGTATGAAAACCAGCCATGAATTGTAACAGCGTTTGAAGGAGGTGAACACCCTGCTACATAGAGTGCAATGTTTACCTCCATTAGTACAACCAGTCTACATGTCATGCTTAACAAGTGAATGTGACACAACCTTCCTGCCAGGCTTCAGTTCGGCTAGGTGACTGCACTCTATGTTGACTTTGCTGCAAGTCCCAAAACATGCTTCTGTTTACCCACTCCCCTGTTCTGTGCACATAAAGGCACTTATGTCACATGGGGCATACTGTTAAACAGACATTCAGTAAGGTACATCCTACTTGTTATTCCATTTAAAACTATTTTCACCTTCCACATAGGCAGTTCACATTGTTTGCACTGTGTATTCTGAGCATGACTTCTAGCTGAGATCAATAAATTGTAACATTTTGTGGGAAAGCAGAGAGTGATGTCACCTGAAGCTGGCGATGTATTTTAGGTTACTGTGAAAGCAAAGTTATACATTTCTTTCTTGTTACCAGGTGAATATCAAGTGCTCAACATGACCAGGGTGTTTTTGTGTAATTGTGTGTTAAGGACTTCATGTTTTCTTAGAAATAGAACACAACCTATAAGCAATTTAAATAAAGGGTCCAACTTAAGAAACTAGGACATTATATTCCTGTTTGTTTGGGTATTTTTTCAACTTATTTTATCCCAAACGAGTTACATTGTCACTTAGATGGATCAATTTGCTACAGTTTGACACCAGAATCGCCATTTAACAACAAAAA
>JAUMTS010127109.1:0-10075 GCA_032273385.1 Ophiopholis aculeata | reverse complement strand
GGGAGTAGGAACAATAATTATAGCTTCTCACATGAAGCATGTATCAAGTGTCCCTGCATGTATGCAGCTCTGAATAAGAGCTAGGAATATATATGTAATTATAATCAAAGACGCTGAATAAATAAAAAAACAATTAATTGTAGAAAATTCAATTCATTATTATCTATATTGACATTTTATGAATTATTGTTTATACTTAATTCACTTGTTTTTAAGATTACAAGTTAAGAACTAACTTCAACAAGTTTTGTTTAAAATAATCCTTATTTGACATATACAATTCAAATACAATTATTATGTCAAATAAGTTTTCTTCGTTGAAAAAATAAATTGCTATCGACGAAAATATACTGATAGTAATATTTGAAATTAATTAGTTTTGATTTTATGACCAAATTATAGTATCCTAACTTAATGGTTCTGCAAAGTGCAGTTCTTTTTCCCACTGTATGAAAGTCGAAAATGAGGAGATGGCTGGGGCTTTTCTAATAAAAGAAGTTTATATTTCAATAAGGTAAAATCCTTACATTAACATTGGAAATATAAACTTCAAGATTTACATTGTATTTCTGACAAACTGTAAACATACTAGTGCTACATTAGTTATCAAAAAGACATTTCAAATTCCAATTAGGGTTATAATGTAAAAGACACAAAATTATTTTAACTTAAGCTCTGATAGTAATAAAAACACTATCTTAGAGGCACCTGTCGCTTCTGATATGCCATTTATCTTGACAGTGCTTTTCCAGACACTTTCAATCGGTCAATACCTTCATAAATGAATGACTGGTGGTGGTAACCTCATGGTCAAACAGAGAGTGTCATTCATTTTGGTTATTCAATTCCGATCCATTCATTTTGGTTATTCAATTCCGATTAGTGTGTTATATTTTAAATGATTTTTTTGGAATATCCAGATATGCATAAGCTGCTCGATGATCAATGAACACTCTTATTATCTCTGACGCCAATTTCTATAATGTTGCAAGTTGTTGACATTCTTAATATGTATAATAATAACAAAAAGTTCAATTATTTACAAAACCATAGAACAAATGTCCGATTTTCAAGAAGGCTGTAATTATGTAATGATACTTACAAATGATTTAACAATATTATTGACTAATAGATACCTCTAACAAAGTGCAAAAATAACAAAATCCTAATCGTGGTGAATACCGGCAAAACATCCAATCTTGTTTTCTATCAATGTAATTTAGTAGTAAGTTCACGAACGTAAAGTTTGGCCCCTGTTTCAAAGGAAAACGTAGAAAAAGAAGATGAAGGGTTTATGAATCAACAATGGATGAAAGCAGAAAATGAACAAAACAAGGGCCGTCACAAAAGAAGAAATGTAGGGCATGTTACGTTAGTAAGAGCAGAAGTATCACAAGTAATCTTTGTGAATGTTAGAAAGCTTTAAGATTTTGTTATATGTACACCACGTACTAATAAGACAAACACAGTTAACAATGTTTAAGAGGTACGTGACATTTAAAGTTGTAAGACATTAGGTCTCAATGAACACGTTTTTATGAAGCACCTTCCATTTTAGCCTTTATATATATTTTTAGGTACAGGTCATAATAATAATTTCAAAGTACATTAAACACTTTTCTTTTTTAACATCATAATACTTTTAAGAAATACCTTTCTGTTTACCATGTGACCTTTGTTATAATAGTACCTTTAGGTAAAAAAAAAAAACCTTATCCACGCTAGAAGAAAATGCCAAAATAATGTTTCATTGTTTCAAATGCGTTGATATACATTATTTTTACCAACCTCAAGCATGGGCCTTTATATTGAAGTTAATGATTATAACTACGAGAATTCTCAAAGTTATGCTTCCCCTTGCCCCTCTTTACGATTGGTCAAGCATAAACGGATAACACATTCAGTTAAGTTGCATGCAGGAACATAGGAAAAACAATGACACACTAATTAGAAATTTAAGAGTTAATTCGTTGTATATTGGGTTTATGAAAGGACACGTGTAAGCAAAGAATTACTGAATGGATCATACATTTACCTCATTAAAACGACATGTTATTGCAAAATAAAATTTACCTTGCAGCAATCACAGTTTAATCACATGGTTATTTAAGCTATAACTACTTTGTTTCATTCAACGGCACGTCTAGACTGATTTCTGTTTGTATTAAGGACAGTGACACTTGTGTATTTATACTGAATATATTATATTTCTATAGTCTGTTAAACTCTTCGATTTTTTTTTGTAGTGAAGACCACAGAATAGTGGGTTTGAAAGAAGAGCAAGATTGACTTTTGGTAGAGAATGCTATATGGAAGTGTTATTGATATTCCTGTTTTTGAACTCAGCAATGTATTACATTTAAGTCAGATATTTGTGGTGGTCATAGTCAGGGAGTCTGATACTGGGAGAAGCGTTTGATGTCGTCATTACGAAGCACATGAATATATAGTGTCGACATATTACAGCGCCCTCTATATTCTGCTACAAAAGCTTCATTTTGACATTACAGCTTCGTATCCCGATTATAATTGGTGATCAATGACAGTAACAGGTCGATACAATTTTCACCCAGAAATTAAAGGTCAGTTGCAGCGAAAAACGAATCTCTTGAGTACGAGGGCGCAGTGATAGATCACTACACAGCTATTTTCTCATGTCATCAGTCACCTGGCCGCTCATGCACTCTGGAGTTTTACCCTCAGTACTCCCAAAGTAACCCAGGTATGTGCATGGTAGTGGAGGTCCCCTGCCGTTTACCTGAGAGGCACTACCAGAGTACAACCGAAGTACAACCAGAGGGCAGCCACATCCAAGTACCAGATAACATCCAGAGTACTACCAGAGTAAAAGCTCTGTTTAAGAAGAAGCTGAAAACACACTTCTACAGTTCTCACTGACTCTGTTATATTATGTTTCTCTGCTCTTGTATATATTTTTGCCTGCTTAATTGATGATTTTTGTGTATTTTGTATTGTATTTTTGTTGTTTTTCATGTGCGCTTAGATCTTATTTTTTGGATAGGCGCGTTATAAATATCCATATGTATGTATTTATGTAGTACTACCAAAGGAAAATTGAGGTACAACTCAGAGTACTACCGCAGCCATTCCCTCCAAGGTGCCTGAGAGGGGAGTACTACCGTAGGTACTCCCGAACATGACTTCCTCCTAAGTACAACTGGATGACAACCTGAGTACTACCGTAGGTCTACCATAGATAACCAGCTCACAAAAATACATGGTTTTCTGGACCCTACCCAGGTGCCTGAGAAGTGGAAAGGAATAAGAAAATGGCTGTGTACTTTCAAGTCGGGATACGAAGCTGTAATGTCAAAATGAACCTTTTGTGGCAGAATATAGAGGGCGCTAAATAGATCCCCACTATATACTCATAGAATATCCGCTTCGATAATTTAATAGCCTGCGTGTACAGAGAGGCACGGGCCTGTCATAGTGCTTTCGTAAGCAAATTGACATCTAGTTTGTCCCAGGTGACTCCTGTACGACCTACAAACCCAGCAATAAATGTTTGAGTCAACGGTTTATCTAACCAAATTCTCACCTACCCCTCTACCAAATGTCAGCTTCGCACCTAAAAGCATTTGAGTTATTGGCCGGGCAGACAGAGAGAATTGGTTTTAAGTAGTATACTGTAGATAGACTTATATATTATTAATACAATCATGGAATCTGGGTGTCCGGTACTGGGTTTCGTCATGCTTAGTCGTACGAGGGATAACCGCCCAAGGTTCATGTAAGGTTTAAAAAGTGACCCTCCAGGTCAAAGGATACTTAGAGGTCAAATTGCTTAGGGATGCCACATGACAGCTAAATTTGGTCAGAATAACCACTAGCCTGAGCGTTACACATTGCTGGGGTCAAAGGTCAAGTAGGGGTCACCCAAGGTCAAATAGAGGACAATTAGCTTAGAAATACTCTATATCTATCAAATTTGATCAGAACAACCACTGACTCAAACGTAATACATTAATGAGGTAGAAGGTCACCCAAGGTCAAATAAAGGTCAATTTGTTTAACAACATTCTACGACCACAACAATTAGTCAGTGTAAACATTGACAAGATTATATAACATATATGGGGGTCAAAGGTCACTCAGAGATCAACCGGGGACAAGAAGAGGACAATATGCAATATGAACACTCTATAACTCTTGGAAACAAACTGTTATCCTTCTTTCTTTGCATTACAAATTATCACTAAATATACCAAATGTTACTAAAGGTTCCCCAATGGCATCGTAATCTCCCCTTTATATCTTAGACAGGTTAAAAGATCAAAATACCCAAATTGCATTAGAACTGTCAGTACAGTGTAAACTTATCATACATAAATCTGTATTGTGTAAGACTGTCTACTATCCTATTGAGTACGAATTAGTAATAACTCTAAATTAGAAGCGATATGAATCTCTTAAAGCACAAACAGGGCTACTGGACCACTTAAATTCAAGGAAGGAAAAAAGTACATAGTGGTATAAAAGAGCAATACTATAGTGAATTTCAAGTCGTTCAGGGTAGTAATCAAAAGTAAATTAACTCTGAAATGCTGTATAAACTCATTTTCAAACAAAATACAAATAATTTAACAAAAAAACAGGCATGTGTATATCAAATAATAAAGGAAAAGGTGCTTACATGCTGCGGGTGCTCTACTTATGTGGAATTGATACGAACATAGATTTCTCTTCGGTCATTATTTGTAAAGGGACCCTGTGGGACAAATTTGTATTTTTCTCTATCATAACTTCTTCCTTGCAGCCTGAGGCATTTACATGGTCATTACCTGAGTAAACATTGCATCAAAAGTGTTTCTAGTATCACAATAATTGACTTAATAACAGCCTATAGGGATTCGTCTCACTCCGTAATTTACTTTCGGTACTTGAAGTCGATGACTTCCAAATGGCCAATGACATTGTTGGTTTAAATAAAAAGTGTTGGTTTTTTACCGGTTTTAAGACTACTTGCATCTAAATAACGGGATAATTAAATTAATTGATTCCTTTATTTATGAAAGAAAAACTTAAGATAATTAGCAGCAAAAGTTGATCGTCGAGCAAAATTAAATGGTTAATTCAACAACTTGACGATATTATCGATCAAATGAATAACAGTTTCTGTTTGACAAAAAATCGCCCACAACTTGTCATACTTTCTCGAAGGTAGTGACCGACTGATAGTGTTTGCTAATAAATCTCAAGTATAAAGGAATATTACAACTGACAGGTGTCTCAAGAATAGCGTTTTAATTGGTATTTTTATTTTCAAAGCTTAAGCTAAAATAATGTTTGGTTTCAATTTTGATTAGAGTGGCATACTACATCTTATACAATGTGTTACACATACAAATTACACATTTCCATTCCATTCCCAAGATTAAAACATTTTCACTTGGCAAATGTTAATCTTTTGTATAATCCCAATCTTTCTTCATTTCTTTTCATACAAAAAGAAAGAAAGGTGTACTTTCCTGAAAAGATCAATTAAGATACTTAAATTGGTTATAAAATCAATCCTTATTAATTTCATCTAATATTGCGATCAGCAGATTGTCATCAAAAGCAAATGAACAATTCTTTGACGCACTACTAGTATTGTAAAAATCATTCCAACTAGTTTAACATGAAACTCCTAAATGTTTGAACACATTGGTAAATTAAGTATAAACAGTGTGTCATGAAATGGCAACATAAATAATAATAGATTGCAATTCGATTGTACGTTTTGAACAGTCAAAGATATAGTTGAAACGAAAAAGGCAAGACAATGAATATATCAGACTAGAAATTTGAGTAAGAGCAAGACTCTGCAAAAGGTTAGTATGTCATCAGCCCACTAACCAATTGCAATTTATCAAAAATGTTAGTAGCACATCACTTATTATGGGAGCATTTGGCGCTGAACATCAAACTGTGCTATGGCCGGTCAAAGTTGGAATATCGATTTCTTTTTTTCGTCGGATAACCCAAATAACTTTGATAACCTGTCCTCAATGGCTTTCAAATCATCACAAATCTTTTTTATATCTACTACCGGACTTAAAAGAGCTAATTTTAGGTTTTTCTAATACCTTATACAACAGTACAGATCAGGTTTTCCCAACTATAAAGCTATTCCGTCTTAAGCAGATACTATGAAAAGCATATGTCTCAAAACGGAATGTCCGATTTGGACACACAATGTATCAAAATAAATGTTAGACAACTGACTCTGTGATAATACATGAACATCTTAATTTTTATATCTAACGCCAAGTGTTCCCTTTTGATGTGATGTGTTACAGCACATTTGCTAAAGCTGGATTTGTCGATCCATGTCAATCTGTAATAATTATAGTTGTATGTGTTTCTCTTTTAACTGTTTAACTGTTGTTTAATTCACGAATTTTTAAGCATTTAGTTGTGCAACATGTTATTAGTACGCGTTCTTGTCAACTGTTATTGCATATACTTTCAATCCTTTATTTATGTTTTCATTAAACAAGTTGCTTCTAAACAATCCAAAAGATTTATATTCTTGTAAGTTATAACAAGGTGGCTACTTTTGAAACTTGACCGCAGTTTGCTTGGTTTCATAATTGGAAACATGAATAAAATACATTCATAAATGGGTATTACTTAATGTATTATCAACAAATTCCAAGATATAAAAGATACAGAAATTACATTATGGAAACATTAAACATGAGAATGTAACATGGATACCTCAGAGCAGGAAACCTTGGATTTTAAAGCACTGTATGTTAAAGAAAGCAACACTTTAAATTCTTGAAATAAAATCAAACATCATATTGGAGATAAAAACAGGTATGGTTTGATACGTTTTTTTGAAAGCATATTAACTGACACACAACTACAAATGCCAATTAGAAGAAATTAGTAATTTTGGGTCACATGAAGATAGAATTGAAGCTATCAGTTTTAAAGAATACAAAATATATAATGTTGCAGTTTTATAGGTTCAAATGATCGTGTGTTCTATACATTGTACTGACACATTTGTGAATTTATATTATAAGAATTTTCTTGACATGCATCCACCGCACAACTGCACTTAAATCTGGTTCCGTATATATATATATGATATATTTCGTAAAAAGAACATTCGTCTTAAAATCAAAACATTAATGTATCCCTGGGGCCTAATACGGGAGCTTACTTTCTTATTGAAATCCAATTCATTCCATATTGGCTTCCTTTCGTAATGTGCAGAACAGTTAAAAAATCACGATACGGTAATGCACAATATTAATGTGAAGCCACGTATTCTTCAATAAAATTGTATTCTAGGCGTGTTTGTGTTTTGATGGTCAAAGAACTAGTTTAAACAGGAAGCGGTAGTCCTTCTCCTTTCCCTTCCTTCAGCGCCTTGTCTACTTTGTAAAAGGCGCTATATAAATCTCAATATTATTATTATTATTATTAAACAAGTAGTAAATGATTCTAGACATTAAAATAAACCTTTCTCAAATGGCTTAGAATTTTGAGTTTGAAGTAGCGTAACGTTATTTAGATAAAAACCAGCTGATTCAAAAATGGCTTCATATTTTTATAATAACATCGAAGATATATATTCCTCGTATGATGTCCGCTAATACCAAATGCCACAATTCAAAATGTTTCTATCAGCACGTGTCTGGTATCAGTTTGCTCAGACAAAAAGACTTTCATGGATTGTTATGAGGCTTTCAGTAAGGCATGTAAGAAAATGAAAAACATGAAAAAGGGGTTATTTGTATGTCCGACAAATTTGACAATTGCATGTGCCACTGCTACCAGACGCAAGTTTTCAAATAATTTAAGATAGAATAATTGTATACAATTTCTTGATATTCTGACGGTGTATTCATATGTGCTGATCACAAAATCCAACAAAAATATTTATTTCAAGAAATCATAAAATTTCATAAACTGTTATATTCAGATCAGTTATAAATTTTCGAAATTCTACATACAATGGAGTAAACGACATTTAAGTGTATAAACAATACAATCGTCTTTAAATAAGAATTTTACAAATATTTAGTTTCACCTGCGAAGATTCACCCACAATGTTCAAGTGGACTTGATGAAGAAGCAATAAAAGCCTCTGCTTTATTGCAATTGTCTTATTGTCGGCAAAATTCTCTAAACACGTTAGAGTTTTAGCTGGGACGTCTGTCACATCACATGTCCGCAAATGTTCTTTCTTTGAGCAGCTTGTATATAAGCAGAGCAGGTGTAACAGTAACAGTAAGACAAATACAGTAGTGTTAATTGATCACAGGAACATTATATGAATGGGTAAAGCTATGTTTTACAAGAGTTGCTTACCATTATTAGAATAGGCTTTTGAAGAATAAATATGATGATACTATCAATAATACCTACTGTTAAAAGGTCAGAAATACTTTTTTGTGACTATGCAAAGAGGAAGAATAGTACAATATAGAAAAAAACAAAGGAAATGCTCAGGCACTTTCATCATATTTTCTGATTCCTAAATCCAAATTTTAATTATGAGGTATCAATTTAAAGCTCTATTTTGAAGGTTTTGATCAGACATTTAATAAAGACCGCAACATTGAGGTATGCTTTGATGTTACGAGTCACGTTTATAAATATCAATATTTTAATAAATAACAAATACTCAATCTAGTTTTTGTGACCAGATAGGGTATCGAACCAAGTGCCCTACATGTGCTTAATTAAACATGTGCGACATGGTAATAATGGAACTGTCCTGACATACATCTACCACTACGTACATCTATCTTGTTCTGTAAACACAAAGTACATCTTAGGAAAAGAACATTCGTCCTTAAACTCTATGAATTCCCCAGGATATCAACGTAAGCTTGCTCTCAATTTGTTCCATATCGGCTGCGCTTTTCGTTATATGCAAGAAACTAATAGAATCTTGATGTGGTACTATTGCAATATGTATAGTCACATGTTCTGCAGCCGATTCTTTCGTACGTAGGTGTCTTATCGGTTGTTTTTGCCGAGTAAAGTATATGCTTTCGATGAACGAGTTATAACAACAAAATGTCTTATGCAGTAGATAGCTGACGAAGACTCCACAGAAGAATTGTTTCTGTTCACCAGGAGAGATTGTTTTATAAATGCCTTGATTTACAGTAAAAGATTGAAACATAACCTGGTACATTGCAGTTAAAAAATAATCGATCAGACACGACCATTAACCCTTTTCCTTGTAATTATTAGCTCAGTTGTTTAGAGCATCGAACTAACAAAGCGGTGGTCCCAGGTTTGAATCCTGTATGATCAGTGATTTTTTTCACTGATCGACATGAACTTTGTGTTGTGTAGTACAACAGTTTCTATTACTTATATCAATTTATTCTGACACAACTTCTCATATAAAAGCGTTTTGTTTGAAATATCTTAAAATACAATGCTATACATACATAGTAGAACTCAACCAGAATAAAACTTGTTAAGGTGCATGTATTCAACGCATGCTTTTACATTCTAATATTAGGAAAAAAAGTCGAACACATGAATCTCTTTATATTTCATGCTTTAAATTTGTGTGTGATAATTGCGACCATGTATACCTTTATTGACTTGAATGTTTGCAGAATCAACTTCTATTGTATAGAATGACACATTTGATTTATCATGTTTAAAGAGAAACTACAAACATCCATTGTTGTGTTCATGTTCCTGCGTACTAATTTTTCTAGAAATTACGGCTATGCAGTGATTTAAATAGCAAACTCCTGACTATTGAATCGTTATGACTTGTTTCTGTTATACGCGTTAGACAACTAACCTACTTATATACATCACATAACTACCATAACAGAGGATATCCTCATATTCAGCAGTGTTACCATAAGATGCTGTCTGAAGTTGAAGTATTTCTGAGTGAGTACCCCACAGTTTGGATTTGTTTGAGAAAATTTGTTTTACTGATTTTATGAACAATTCTGAGGAATCTATTTCAAATATGTTTAATGATATTTACGCCTCACTCTATGTGTAAATTTGAATTCTCGGTGTTTTTTGTGTATGTTTTTTTTGTGTGTGGCTTTTTTCAAGAAATCAA
>JAUMTS010126998.1:0-10076 GCA_032273385.1 Ophiopholis aculeata | reverse complement strand
TGTATCAACATTGAGTCGGGGAGCGGGGGAAATTAGTGAGAAATACACCTAAGTGATCCGAGAATTTCCGCCCTGATTGTAGTTGGTCCAATTTTCGATGATTTTGTTACTATAGTTTTTGACCAATTAATTGTTTTGAAACGCATAAATGAAAACTACAAACACATTACTACAAAAACAATTGTACAAACCAACGTACATCAAGGATTTTGAAATAGAGTGATCATCTAGAAACACGGTTCCTCTAAAAGTGGCACACGTGCCAAATGTGGTGGTGTCAAAAAAACCCAGAAAATGCCAAGAAATATATGCATCCGTGGCACTTTGGACCTCATTAAAAAATGTGTTATGACATTTTAGTCATAATAATCGAGATCGCCTGATCTCGAATGATGCTGACTGTATTTAACAACATGTCTATAATTTCTGTGAATAACTAGAGCACTTATACCGGTCGGTAGTCATTGGTTTCAAAGGTTAAGAGGAAACTTAATCGAGAACCAATACCATAATGACTTTAACATGGCAGTTGTGTTTCGCGGAAGAGCAAAATGCAAAACACTCCAACTTCCCTGTGTCTCCACACTGTCAATACCGTGTGCAATTAATTGCCAATAACTAGGGACATGTGTAAATAGCAATCTCGCGTAACATCATCCGTGGAGAAATGTTTCATGTTCTCTTTGAACTTGCTCTGAACCTAACTTTAAAAGTCGATGTTTATGATATTGATGACGAGCAGAAATCCCTTGCGATTAAAAACAAGCCCAACGTTATATCAAATGTTTCTAAATTAAGAAAATGTATAATTTTTTTTTCATAGTGAATTTGACAGATGACAAATAGGTCTCACTACAAATTAATATTGTTGTCATTTTAATATTGTTGTCCAACACGTGGCTACTTAATTGGGCATCTGTGCACTTTTACGCTGGAAACAGTGAGACATAACATGTTCTGCATCACCCTTTTACCAGGGCAGCCTCTCCCAGAGGACCCTGTTTTTCCAAGTATAAGAGACAATTTAATTGGCTGGACATAATGCTCAATCCATCAAAACAAACAAACTCCCAACTTAGTGAAAATACTTGATTTGTTTTTAGCACCAATATGCTTCTATATGATTAAAACATGCACAAAATACTTACATTTTTTAGCACCAAAATGTGTTCAATGAGATAGACGCACTCCGCCCGGAATAGTTCCCAGACTTTGTCTCTCCTCTTCATTTCTGACGGACTGTACATTACGGGAGGATGTTCTATGCCATTCTCCTGTGGACTAACTAATTCCTTCCAATGCTTGTCCTGAAAGATTTAGAGAATGTTAAAATGAATGAATGTTATAGTTATCCAACAACCAGGATCACACCACTAGATAAAACCAACAATGATAAAGCATAGTTTTCGCGTGGCACGCTGGTGTACGCTTAACACATGGAAACTCCCCAACCGTAGCCCCTCCACATACAACTGGACTTAGTTGTTTTCACATCATTTATTCATGCAGTTTAACTCCTTTAGGTTTAACTGAATACTCTCCCACAATCACAACGATACTATCTTAACAGGTCATTGTCAGTTTGACCATGATTTGACTTTTAGTCTTAATTATATTTGATCATAGAGTTGACTTTATTTGACCATGATGAATTGTTTACTCACTTTGAACGCTGCAAACTCGAGTGGATCTTGGTCTCTGATTTTGAAATTCCTGAATACATCTGTGATATCCTTGATCATATTTTGGTTATCTCCGACCTGCAGAGAGACAATATCAGATACACATTATTACGAAGGACTTTACTTGTATGAGAAAGTAGGTAACACTTTTCTTGTTAACCGTTGCTAAATTAGTGGTTTCAGAAAGCAAGAGCTAAAAAAAATAAGATACGCGGATATGGAAATATATACTTACCAATTTCTTGAAGAATCTTTGAGTCTTTGATTTCTTTGTATCTGTGAAAAGAAAAACAGAAAAGTTTACATATATACAAGCTTGTATATACGAAGCAGATGGTCATCATTGCATAGAGTAAATATACGAGCACATAACCAGAGATGTATTTACATGAACTTCAAAACTGCCGCGGATAAATTATATATGGTTAAGAGGTGCTTCAGTGATATCAAAATTCAAAATAAGATATTTTAGATACTGGTTAATGGTACACTTAAGGTCAACATTAACTCCGGAACCGCTGTATTATTGGACCACTTGCATCATTTTGATATGAAGAAGCTTGAAGATGCATACTTTGGGTAATACAACCTTCTTTTAGGGTGTTATATTGGTTTTTTGTATATCCAAAGCAGGTTGAAATTCTAGTTAAACAGTGAAAATGAATAAGGTAAATGATTTATGTTCATGCCTAAATTTTAGGCAGATTAAAGCCATTATTCTAAGTAGCTCCCTGATATTACCTTCCAAGAAAATTCACTAATGATACTGTGCAATGGTAATTGTTGTAACACGATAAATCATTTTAACATAGGGTATCCCGCAAATTGAGTGGCAGTGAATGCGTATAGGTAATAAAAAAACATAATTGCTTTTCTGAAGGTGATGTGTGTTTACAACTTAGCTAGACTAGACTAAATACTGATTTTAGTGCATATATAAGAGTAGATAGTGCCGAGATATTTAAATGGTCTAATGTATGATTCATTGTTCAAAATGATGACAGTATATTTTCTAAACTGACACACGATCATGAATAGTACTATATAAATATGTAAACCAAGTTTGATCATTGAAGGATTTTACCAAATTAATCATGTTGCTAACCAAAATGTTGTAACTATTAGTATTGCTAATATACATGAAGAATCAACTTATGTAAAAAACAAATACACTTTAATCAAGAATCAAGGATCATAGCTTGTTTGTGCAAATATCACCTTGTTTCGTGATGGTCTGTTTTAATATTGCACCTATTGCTCGAGTAGATAATTGAAATTCACACCTGCTCGTCTGAAACCCCTCTATGTCCTTATTGTTCTTGCATCCCAATTTACAGCTTTAAGGTATAATAACCCACGCTATTTAAATGTCAGCAAACATGTAGGTTGTCATGTAATTGTTGCGGTAGATTTGCACTGCCCCATTGAAACAAAACACGCTTTGAAACGGATTTCCTAAATAACAATAATTCCTTAAAAACAACCAGTGGTTTGAGTTTCATATCAAAAGTGACGTTAATTATTGATATGTATGTAACTGATATTTGAACAAACAGAATGCAAAAAAGGTGAAGGTATCACCTAGCGCCGCGACCAAACTAGACCAGATCCCATTAGGGTTTCTTAACCAAAGACTGTGTAGGATTGTTACCCATTCAACAACGCTTTGAGGGTTATAATACACGATGCGATAAAAATATTAATAATTCATAACTAAACACGGTCACACTGGAGCGACAAGACTAGTTAGTTCTCTCTTCAATCGTAACTTGACATTTTCAAAGAGAGTTATCAAAAATAGGTTTATGTAAAGAAAAACTTCACAAATACGAAGTATTCGCACTAGTGTAAGAAAACATAAATAGCTCATTTCTCTTAAGTCGGAGAAACAAAGGAAGCTGTTTATATTGTGAATTCTCTCAAGTTAAATGCATTTGAAACAATCACGTTAAGTTGACTCGCTTTCTCTGAAACAACAAGCTATTATATAAATGGACGTCATTTGAAAGACCGTTTCAAATTTAGATTTATGAAGTACTCATAAAATCCATATAAACGCAAGTGTTGTTGTTTCTCCGAAGAAAACGTAACTGAATGTCCACCTATGGCTAATCTATATCAAAGTGTCATGAAAATGGGGCAATTTCGATAACCTTTTCGTAACCTTTTATTACCGTTACCCATGATATCTTGAACAGCACATTAAAGGTTTTGTATTTATACGATTGAAATTAAAATGAGAAAAATGTGTAAAAAACTCAACTTACCTAATGAATCAGGCGTACTCGACAAATTATTGCCCGACCCATTGAAGCCAGATTCTATTGCATCTGTAAATATAAATATGGTAATTAATGTTATAAAATATGTGTCGTTTGTCTGTTACTTTGCATCTTTCAATGAAGATATATATGCAAAACAAGTTATGAAATCAATGTTCAATTACATATCTTACATGTATTCACCTAAATAGTTGCTTTTTATCTTAAATTATTTAAAATAAAAAATATTAGCTTATTAGGAAATGCTAATGACCATATGGTTTTAATATTCTAAGAATATATAAAAAATGTTTTGATATGCAGGTGTAATTACAGCATAAATTTAGACTGGTAGTATAGTAGCAATAATCTAAATATTATTGTAATTATTTCCGAAATGTTATCAAGCATGTCAACTATAAAACATTATGGGCAAATTCTAGAAAGAAACAAAATTCCAATTACCTTGTAAATGACCAGCTGCCACGGCTGAAACATAAGAGAAAAAATTGTGTTAATAGTGTTATAGTTTCAGTAAATTGCATGACAATAATACTTTATAACCATGACAATTGTGATTACATAAGCTTTACATAATGCATTTCACTAACCAGAAATAATAGTTAGTCCGGGAGTTAGTCTATGATGATCTACCTATGCGTATTCAATTTGAAATTAAGATCACACGTTTTTGGTTAAAAGCCAATTAATGATTTGGCGTAATTGTCGGACATTCCAGGTAGTTAAACCGTCTGGGAAAGGTTTTAAGCGCCATTAATGGTTAAAACAATAATACATGTAAATGTCACATCGGTATATTACAACTACCGACTCCATTTCCAAGATTTGTCAAAATATAATAATTTGATTAAGGTGAGCATCAATTTGTCCTTTGTGTAAGGTTCATTGTATGTAGGCGTACATTACAAGAAACGCCTAATTGTATCTGTGCATATTCCCAGAACGATTCTAAAAATTAAGGGTGGAAACTGTCGCCTACATGTAGGACTCATTAACGCATTGTGCAATATTAAATTCAGCAAAATGGCAAATAGAATGGATTTAGATCCCCTGAAAGTGTCAGCCATTTACCTAATTGACGCAGTTTGTACACAGCCCGGTTACACATTGTCTGATTTGATAGCTCTAGTATGAAACATGTATGAGGATCGCCCATGCAAACAGGTGATTCAATCATGGCATTATGGTCTAATGGATGAAAACCCTGGTACTTAAACAAAGCTATGAATACGGGTATTATGAATAATAAAATATTGCGTTGGAATTCCTCGGTGACCATGGTACTGGTATATTGATCTTAAATTAATGGAAAATATGAATTACGTTGATCCCTTGATAAATGATAGCCATGTTGCTAAGTCAGAAAACGAATGGCACGTTTTACTACCGTTCCGTTTTATATATAAAATGAGACGAATGTCGGCTACACAATCTACAAACCTTTCAGATGGTTTAGTGCCATAAAGCAATGGAAACCGGAAGGACGGAAAACAAGTCACAACACTAGTCTTCATAGTAATGCATGACATTTGTTAAAGAACAAATAATTATTGATATCTAAATTGCAGCAGAAACAGAAGAAAAATCACCTACTACGTTGACTACTTCGAGATCGAATAGTCAAATGTATCGAGGTTAAGATTTGGCTTAAGAATTAAAAGAAAATAACGGAACTCACGATGGGCAGCACGAAAACCAGTCATGTGATGGTTTCCGATATATTTGACAAATGCCTTATTTCGTGACAGAAAAAAGATCAAGCAACAACGAGAACCAAGTCGGCATATTCCATTTGGCTTTCGTGCTACCCTTAAGAGGGCTCGAAAAGAACTTACTTGCTAGAGATGTTCCTGCGTTGCTCATTGCGTCACTATGGCGGTGTTCAGTGTTGAAACCATGAGGGAATAATGACTCTCCAAATAGAGGTGTCTGTAAGGAAGGTGATCTTGAGCTGGCAGCGCTCGCTCGTCTGGATTGCCCGTCATTTTGACTTCTGTAATGACAACAAGACACAGATTTAATGAGTAAAGTTTTTTGAAAATAATGCACTATAATGTTACAAGTGTCAGATATAACGCCTATCTTAACATGTCTAATGTGAGATCTTACGATAAGCAAATTATACCATATAATGATTCAAGAAAAGAAAGAAAGAAACAATATATAATGTGAAAGCGTTAAGGTTATGCTAATTCATTTCATTTTGTTATCATAAGTGATGCTTTGTTTTCGCTCAAATGGGTTGAATTTCCTGTTGACAATTAACATGTATATCTCCCCATCTCATAAAAATCTTAACTGATTTTGAATGAAGGTATAATTAAGTTATATATAATGTTAGAAGTCACAGTAGGTGATTCCCTAAATTATTTTTAAAACGTTTTATATGTATCTGATTTTAATGATGTACGTCACAATAAAACAAACTGTTAGTGTTATGGAAAGATACCCATCTCCTTTGAACACAAAGAACTTGAACACATGTGAATATTAGCAGTGAAATTCTGATGTATCAAATTATATATACAGACGTATGAATTATTGTATTTTTAACACCAGTGACAAATGATTTGAAATGATAATACTCCTGATAGGAATTAATATTGTTAGCTTTCAGTGTACTATTATCTTGCTTCAAAATAAATTATGAAATACACAAATCGCCAAAACGTTATAAAAGTTATAAGTTATAAAACAGGGCACAATTAGTTCAATCAACTTTCCTTTTTAACCCACTTTGAGGCATAATATTCTACCTCTTTTGAATATAAAATAAAAATTATTTTTGGATAAATCGTATAACTCCTTTTCAGATACGTTTTGCTAAGTCGAGTGGCATGATATATCATACTTTTCTGTTGGTTAAAATATTCTCCTCGTTAAAGTTCTGTACCTCAATTTCAGATTTTACGCCTGCTCTCATTCAGTATAATGTTTTTGACAGTGAGATGAAATTTTAATGAATAAAACAGAAAATATAGACGCGACAGGGTGAGTGATGACAATTTGCAATCTGCTTGCGAAAGTGAAATTTAAGTATAATTTACACATTAACAAATTAAACCGAATTGAAATCCGACTCTCTTTAGATAAATGAAAACTCGATACAAGGTCGCTTAGCACGTAAAATGACAACCGGTGTTGTTGTGTGGCGCATTTCTGTCTGTATGTATGTCTCTGTCTGTTTGTCTGTCTGTCTGACTGTCTATCGAATGCAAAACACTGAAATGGGCTTCAATGTGAACGAAATCTTGATTTGTTTTATTATATGAATTTGCGTTTCAACATATCTTGTAATGTTACATTATAGAAACAATGCAGAAAATGCTTAACTATTTCATGAACGACATACACAGTTTATTCTACAAACGTGACTACCTTCACAAACTGTCTGGATGTCTTCCTTTTTCAATATACAGGCCTGACAATCAAACTGAAACCTAATTAATAAGCCAGGAGACAATAATTCATTAGCCAGCTTTCTCACCAATCCCAGGGTCGTGTAGTGCTTGCACGAAGTGGCACAGAAATTATAATGCGTGATATATTAATCAGTTAATAATCTGTTGGACTCATCTTCTCTGGTTGGACATATTAGTGTTTACAAGGATTTTGACTCTATTCAGAAACCAGTGCTCAATTATTGATTGCAGGGAACATTATTCAACCAATGCACGTCGTTATTGTTGGCACAGTTTTGTAAGACTAGTGTTAGCTTTCCAGGTTAGGGCATACCATTCATCAGTATTCAAGCCACCGCACGATATATCCGTATCCTGCTGAGATTGCATGAGATCATATTCACAAAATAGGACACTACATGCATCTCAATAACTACTCGTTTTCCCCTTTTCAAGATGCTACTCTATGTACATCCGATTAATGATGTATTGGCTACTGAATGTTTAAATTGTGAATGGATAGCACACACTCAGTCAATACAGTCAATAGCGAGAAAATCATATAAAACCCGGCGGGGATTTCCCTTCTCGCGTTTCATGGGTTATGTAATCATGTGTCATATCCGGTTAACTACGAATGCATGACCCAGTCACGAAGATGTGTTAACTTACAAAGTTTTAGGAATACTATCCTTAGTAATTTAGTAACTTTCTTCTTAATAAATCTGTGTTATTTTATTAACCACTAAAATTGTTGTCAACAGAAGCATTTAAAGAGAAGGAACCACAAAACATCTGAGAAGCTCTAAGAAACCAGCCCTCTCGTGATTAAACAACATCATTACTCACTCACTATACCCACTGCGTGTAACCTCCCTTTGAGGAGTTACATAGTATAATTGTCAAAGTTAAAGTTGTTGTGTCGGGATCGTATAATGCAGAGGTTTACACTAATGTTATACCATGGAAATAAGTTCTGTTATTTCCATGGTTATACCAAAGTATGGTTATACGACAAAGAAATCAATCAAAGTGACTTTAAATTGTTCTTGATTTTTTAGTATTCTGTCATTTAAAAAGTGATTTCCGTTCAACTTACTCTGTAAAGAGGATGCGTATTTAATAGAAAAAAAAATAATAATAGTAGATTTGTTTGAACTTAAATAGGACCTTTCTTTTCACACAATGAATGATTATGATTTGTTCAAGAACGGAAGCAAAGAAAACATCAAGATTTTTATTTGAACTTACATGACAATTGTTTTTAACAATTAATAATTATGATTTGTTCAAGAACGGAAGTAAAGTTAAGATGTCTTCAAGATCGGGTCAGATTATTTGTATCAAGAATTACGTGGAAGCGTTTAGCAATAATAAACTATAGGTATCAGTTACGAGTACATGTACCAATTACCCTTGAACTTGGCATTTCATTGCAACTTATTTTTTTCCGGAAATATGATTCCCCCTCCAAAAATGAGATTTGTTTACGAGTCTTTGAATTTGGTACTTCAATTGTATCACGAATTACGTGGAAACATTTGACAATATTTGGCAACAATTCACTGTGACTAGATGCAAAACTACATGTATCTGAAAATTAAACTTGATGTTGTTCCAATACCCACATTAATTTTTTTGGAAAACAATGTTCTCCACCTCCAAAATGAGATTTGTTTACGAGCTACTGAAGGTGGTAGTTCATCCTCTGGTTTTCATTTCCATTAATTCAATAAGCTAGTACTATCATACGTGATATCAAATGTATTGGTTTGGACATAACAACATTAAATGAAGGTTGAAAGGATGTTGGTGTTATCGTGTGGTAATCCTTTGTAAACGATCTCTGTCTTTTGCTAGAAGGTCGTGTTCTCAGAAAATATATTGTTTTAGAGTTCATGATCAATGATGTCAATTCAAAATATCTCCTGCATGTTAAAGTAGTCTATAAAATGATAAACAGTTATACGAGACGCAGACTATTAACGAAGTACGTAACTAGTACCCGGTCGGTCGGGCGTAAGCAAGTAAGGAACTGTAAATATTATTGAGTATAAGTCGCCAAATTACTGAGGTTATTTTGTAAAAACATAGCACCTGACAAAAACAATGACATCAAATATATCGTGTTCATTTCTAGACTGATCTTATTATTAAGCAGCTAACTCATTATTGGTTGCTATTTTTGAAAAATCTATCAAAGAGTTACCCTGAGGTATATTTTTGTTTCTAACCTACTATAAGAAAACAATAATAATTTAAAAACATTTCAACTCAAAGACACCAATAAGTGTAAACTATAAATAGCGTCATAGTTTTCGGAAAAACTGTTTGGAGTTATTTATAGATTGTGTACCAGTTATTGTGTAAGGACACCTGCGTAGCTGTTTCTTTATCATATTACCACTTTATACCCCGCGTTTATACCTATATACAACCCAGGCTCATTACTGCTTCATCTGAGCTACATATATACCAAGCTCATTAAGTACTGATTCTCTGACGATACAATGACATCGCTAGAAGATAGGCAGCGAGAGGTAATTGGAATGCGTACATTAAACGAGTAATCACGAAACACAGGTCCTGCTGGGTCTCACAGGGTTGTCCATCCTACGTATTTTCATGACGCGATACCGCGTTCAGACACGTCAAAAAAGTCGTCTTTAGTCGTCTGTCGTCGAGTCGAGTTAAGTCGAGTTCAAAATTCG
>JAUMTS010126887.1:0-10077 GCA_032273385.1 Ophiopholis aculeata | reverse complement strand
CTATTCCAGATAAAATCCGCAACCCCCCTATGGAAGACACAGGTAAAAATCTCAATTCCAGCTGGATAATTGAACACAATTGAATTCCAGCGTCATTTCAGGCCTGAATTCCAGCAGCAACGGCACATAAATTCCAGCGGCTCTAAATGAGTCCATTGATTATTGAACATAATATTTAGTAGTTGCTATATACAACCCCGATGGAAGACATTACCATTTTGCATAATTCCAGACGGAAAGGTTGGAAAAAGAACAAAAAAAGTACAATTCCAACAGGTTCCATACTTTAACAACCCCTCATTGAAGACAGTATCATCTTGTTGGTTGGGTTGGCTTCAAATATTTTAGGCCAATACCAAATTCCAGCAGTGTCTCTCCATGGGGTTTGTTTTGACATATGAATTACAGCTGCCAATTCACCCCTAAATTTCAGCAGTGTCTTCCATAGGGGGTGTGCGGAATTAATCTGGAATAGCCCAATGCACAAACCTGAAGGGTGGGTGCATTGAGCAAGCATCAAAACTAAAGCGAAAGTGCATTATTTTGTCACAATTCTCGAGCTAGAAGTAAATACTAAGTTGTTAATCTAATTATTAACCCATATAACAATGTGTAAAGTTCTGAATCACAATCATTCCCTTTGATTCAATGACAATACCATCTTGTTCCTTGCTGCTTCCCAGAAACTCTTTAAAAACATTTTAACAATGCACGTTGTTATTTTAAAGGGGCACCGTCCGATTGGTTCAACTTTTTTTGAAACTTGTGTGAAGAATTTGGTTTCACAAAGCGCCTTACATTTTTCTCATAACCCATGGCGAATTTTAGACCTGAAAAGTGTTTCGTTCAAAAGATATTACTGAAAATGTGACTAGTTATGGTAACTATATACAAAATAGCTTGGTACATCCAAATGGCTTGACCTTTTCAACTGAAAGTTTGAATTTGCATGTTTGGAGTGAAGGTACTTCAATCAGACACACAATTAAATTTGGAAAAATCGGACTGTGCTCCTTTAAAAGAGCCTTACAATGTACAGAAACTCTTAATAAAATTTTAACAAATGTTGAACACATGCACCTTGTGATTCTAAAAGAGCCTAATGTACTACATTCTTAAAGAACCGGTACCAAATTTTCTCATTTAAGTTGCAATTTTATTCATTCAGAACCAAATTCCTAATGTTGCCACTAATCTGACCATTTTGTCCATGATGATGGGCGATGGACTTCTTCTTCAGAGTGACGATCTGTCTTCTTGCCTCAGTAAGACAGTCATGTCAAGCCCACCGCTAAGGATGGACAAAATTGTTTCAAAATATTGGTTCTGTATGAATGAAATATCAACTTAAATCTCCAACTTATGAAACTCTTTAATAGTCTTTATTGCTCAATGGAAATAAATTCTTTATGACAATTAAATCCAGTAAAAACAGCGATGTTATACTCACAGTTTTTTGTTATGTTTCGCTACAACTCCTGCCACTGGAATTTGTCCTTTGTTGACTTTTGTCAGCCAACGTAGAGGGCGAGGTGAGGAAGAGTTGGTCAAAGATGTGATTCAGTTTGTAGGACCTCTCGTCTCTGTTCACGGCGTTTCCCTTTTCTACGAATCCAAATAGATTCTTTGAACAGAGACGAGGGGTCCTACAAACTGAATCACATCTTTGACCAACTCTTCATTTTTACTGGATTTGTCAAAGAATGTAATTCCAATGTGATCATTGGCAATCCAGATGAACTTATTTGAAGAGTCCTATTGTTCACTTTTGTTTGTTTAGAATGAATGTTCGCAACATGCGAACTGCAGGGGGAGTATCATCTTCCTGCTTATCACGAATTTCATACAGACATTTTTGTATGAATTGCCATGTCGACTTACATTGGCTTGGGTAATCGATATCAAATACGTAGAAAATCTTAAAACAAACATCGATGGCCTTGATCACCGTCTTGAATGGGTAGGTCCTGTGCTCGAAAACCAAGTACACCTGGGATGGGTTTCCCCTCTCACTTAATATCAGCACAAAGGGCTGCGTTCTTTGAGCACCAATTGTTGAAGAGCTGAGGTAGTTGGGCAAATTTGTAGAAATCTGTGAAAGAGGAAAAGCAAATTATTATACTTAAAATACTCACAGATCCTGCAGGAAGGGTCGCGGGCGAAAATTTTAGATTGTCGTCTTTTTTGTTGGTTTGCATAAAAAACAAGAACTATCAAAGCAGAGTAACATAGACAATTGTATAGTGATAGAACAGCACAATTTTGAAATGATGTTTTCTTGAGCATATCTACAGATACATGTCATTAAAAGAGGTGGTCAAAATCAGTGAATGTCCCTTTAATTGAAATTCAAATAAATCTGATATAAACCATAATGATATTTCAATTACTGCGTCTAGCTTGAGTATTATTGCATAGCAAATTTCTATTAGAAATATAGGCTGTGTTGCCGTACTGCACCCCCTTGCTGTTTCAGTTGCATGACAGAGCATCATTGCCAAACTGGGCTCATCGCCATGCAACACTGCATCAAAGTCAAACTAGCAGGGTAATTGATTTATCGGCTTGTCGCTGTTTGTCGCATGAATATCTGAAGTGGCAAAGTTTAACTTGCACAGTTGAAAAACATCATCTTCAAGTCCAACACGGCAACACCAAGAAACCAGCTTCGCGCAAGGTAATTGGTTTATTGATAGATGAGCTTGTGTCACACACCTTCTGATTGCACTTTAGTCAACTAGATTTTATTTTTGGACGCACTTACTGCATGCATCCCATACATTAAACTATTATTTCTCCTACAGTAATAATTATGTTCTAGCATGTGTATAAACGTTGGATCTGCTCACTCAGGTTCGAGGTTATGATTTTTGTCATAAAATGCCAGAATTTTCTTTGATTCAGAAATTTGCAACACAGAACACAACTCCTTGCTAGGGCAAATTGACACTGAAAACTGGTTATCAATTTAATCTTGCCAGAATCACACTATTCTATTTCAGAAAGCGTCTACATTAAAGTGTATACAAAAAACAAACAAAACAAAACAAAAAAAACTTGCTAAAATAATTATACATGCATGGTCTGCTGAACACTATTTAGAGTCTCAGGCAACACCTAGATTAACTTACAGGCTGTGCATCTACAAATGCCCCCAATGCTTCTGTGATTGTTGCCCTCTTCTTTTGTTTCGGAATTCTTCCTGTAGGAAGAAATGTAGGTAGTACCTGTAGACACAATGCTGCTGAGACTGATTCTGCAAGGAAATAATATATAGGAATTTTTAAATTAAATTTCAAGAATATTACAAAGTAGGATGCCCTCGAGGCTTCATCCAGGATTGTCTAAAAACACTGGTGGACATACCACTTTTTTTACTACCATGTAACGCTATGGGCATAGCTGCCATCTTTATTGTGCCTCCTGGATTTTCTCGGGGCGATTGGTGCGAGTTAACGTGACTGCGCTGCAACATTAACGCTGTTCACGCAGGAAAAGCAATCCACGCAGACTGAAATTATTTGGCATGATGATCCACAAAAAATCCGGAGGTACAATAACTCGCCCTCCATACGATGGTGGCGGGTGCGAGTTACCAGTAAGAACTTGCTTTAATTCTGTAGTTTGTGCTCATTATAACTTATAGATTTGGGACCATGCATAACTTGTCCTTTGATTCTTCCAGGTATTTCCTGTGCAATCTCAATAGTTACCCTGGAGGTCATACCATTATCTGCAAAGGTATTTTGAAGAATGAACTATTCAAAATATGAATTGCAAACTTATTGATTATTCAGATTAAACCTTGCTTATTCAGTCTCTACATCAGATGCTTTAAGGCAAGAAGTTTGAGGAGAATCTTGTGATTTAATCATTCTTGTAAAAATTCTCTTTCTCTAAAAACCAGCTTGAATCTTATATAATGGAATCTTGCAACCTTGGACAAAATTTGTAATCCTTAAAAGCACAAACTTGTGTAGTTCTCTGCAGAGCTCAAAATAAGCAAGGGCGCGGGGCGATTTGCCCCCGAAATTGAATTTACAAGGGCACTTTTTTCCTTAATTAGCCCCTCAAATTTTCTACGAATTCTAAGGTTTGTAATACAATAACGACAAAAATGCCCCCAAAAATTTCAAAATAGCCCCTGAAAATGAAATTACGAGGGTACTTTTTCTTCATAAGAGCCCCCAAATATTTTAAAGTATTTTGAGGCCTGGTTCTCTGTCCTTGGCTATATCAGTATACTGGAGACATACCTGAAGTTGGTGGTAGGACAACGTCCTGTCTGGTCTGTTTTGCTGCAAACGAGAATACTGCTTCCGAAAATTGAAAGTTGGTTTTCATTAGCAGGTGATCAGCTGTATCCCCATACAACACTCGAAAGTCGTGTTCAATCTGGAATTATATTAAACATGTATCAACATGTGAGATCAAAACCTGGAAAGTGACAACAGATCGTATTCACACTCAAATCATTTTCGGATTTGGAGAGGGCTTGGGTGGCGAGCGGCAGGGCGTAACAGGGCACATGTAGTTTAAGCATCATGCCACATACTCAAGCCTCGCTTTTCCTTGAAAATGACAGCAGCATGACTTTGCTCTCCTTTGCTGGACACAAGTAGGAACCATGTGATGAGAATTGAGATCATCATTTGATACAAATGGGGTATTCTACAAAGTTGACTGCTCTCATTAAGATCAAAGCCAAAGATTATCTCAACTACATCATGACCTATGGAAAACAAATTACAATAATTTAACATTCTTATCCAGTGTGTGATTTAGCTTCTAAACATAAAATCTGATTGGCATTCGCCTAGATCAAGTATGCTTTTGTGAGATTTTGGCCTCGACTTATAATCTGGAAGAATATTCCAAGACAAATGGGCTTCTGGACCATATTTGAATGCGCACTGCTCCAGGGGCATGTAGTAAATAATATGCTCCTGGAGCAGTATACGCATTCAAATAATGCTCCTGGATCATATTTGACTTAGAATATTCCTGGAGCATATTAGTCCAGGAGCATTTTGGACCATAAGTCGAAGCCAAAATCTCAAAAAAGCATCCAGTATGTGGAGATGCATGTAGATTGTGCGCCTAGTGATTACACAGTGTAGACAGTAGACACATGTTTGATGCATGTTAAACAGCGCATTTACACATTTTTACGCAAACGCACTATACGCAGCATGATTACCACGGCGCAGTGGCTTTGCTTGACTTGGATTAAAACGTTTCATTTCAAAAGGAAGGTAATTATTCAAATGATGCTAACAAAACAATGTAATAATATTTGACAAAGAAATCACACTGATAAATGGTTAAGGGCCCGTCACTAATAAAGAAATGCATGCAAAACTACCATAGACTTCAATGTAAAATTGAGCTGCAGCAGAACAAATGTAACTCTGTAACGCTTTGATGGATTTTTATGAAACTTCATCAGATGGTACTTCAATAAATTCTGCATTGAAGTATAGAGCCGTTTTTGATTTGATGGTTGCCATGGCAACAGCCACAGCCAATCAAAAAACAGTAGGCTCTTATTCAAAAAGTATACAAGATATTCAAAAGTGGCTCTATATATAGTTCTGTGGAACATATATTCAAGATTAACTGTGTGAATGTTGGTGCAATTCCAACGTTCCATTATGGAGATACATTTGTTCCGCTGAAGCAGGTTGCGCAAATTTGACATTCTTGGTTATTAAAGGCTGTTAAAAATTGCATATCGTTGAGGGCGCTTTTCATATAAAAACATTCTTTGCATGGAATTTGTTTGCTATTTTTGGTAAATTTATCAATTATCCTAAATACTGGCACAAGTTTTATTGATTTGGGTGCACCAGGGTGCTTGAAATTGATTTTTAAAATCAAATACTAGTATGTTAAAATTAGCAGGATCAGAAAACAATAAAAAAAACCATAAGAAATGCACTTAAATATTCCAAAGATGACTTTTTTTAGAAGAGAACATTATTTCATTAAATATTATATCAGTTTTGATAACATCAAAATATTACTTGACCTCCAATTGTATATATATTTTAAATTTGTTAAATATAGCAGTTTGAAAATAATTGCATGTAAAAGTATAGGAAACGACAATTTTTCGACAATGTATGATTCATCACTTTTACTTTGCCCGGCCATAACTGAAGATTGGAATGTCCAATTTCACTGAAATAAAAAGCATTTTAAAGTTTACAATTTCCTTTCACTGCCAATTGTTGTCCTACTTTAGTAAATGGAGCTGATTTTGTGTAATATCTTTACTAGTGACGGGCCCTTGAAAAAAATCACAAACTACTAAGAATGAGAATAAAAGGTTTCTTGTTTTTAGTTTTGCACATCTTAGACGGTTTCAGAATGGATAGGCATCCAACATTTTAATCGTGGTAAGATGGCGAAAACAAAAAATCCCCATTCTCTAAATATATCATTTTCTTCCTCCGTTCCTACATCAGAAAATTCATTTATTTTCTAAATCTACCTTATGCAACAAATACATATATGTATATATATATACACACAAATAGGACACAACACGATGAAATATATAGGTTGAACAGTTGCAGGACGGTAGAGCACGGTGACTCGCACGCCGCTTATTTATTTATTATGTCAACGTATTTTGACATAATTCATATTAAAATGACATTTATAATGCATTTAAGTTGACTCTTTTGGACTACGTATCATTTATTGATGTAATCGTTAATGCTAATTGAGTCAATTCAATATGATCGATGAATAGTGATTATTACAAATTTATGTTTATCTGGTAATTTAGAAAATTCGATTTACTCCTATAATGATGAGGGGAAAACATTTGCTGCTTAAAGGAGCGATATTCCAATAACGACATTGGATTGATAAACATTTGAATATTATCAAATAAGAATTTAATGCGGCTGTTCTGTATTTTAACGTTATCTTACTATTCTGGAATATGAAATTGGGAATCCACTAATATCGTTTAATCGTTCGATATTGCCTTCATATGCTTATAATTATATTATCATTCTACATGCCTGGCATGTTAATCATTTCAAACAAAATCAATATGTTGTTTATGAATATTAAAATCCGTAAGTTTAAAACTTATGAAATCAGTCCTGTTAATAACTGGTACTGTCAAACGTTTGTATTGCAATTCTATAATATAATAATTCTGGATAATTTGAAAATGAACGCGGAACCTAAATCTGATAGTTTTGATAAAAAGTACGTTCTGACAGCAGCAAACTTTTTGAACATGCCCGCATAAGATCAGGTTTTTCATACTTCTGTCCTCAGTAGGTCATAAACGAGCAATAGTGAGCATAATGTCGTCCACGACACGCGAATGCAGCAATTTGCGAATGTTGGTTTGAACTTCGGGGATGAAACCCGTGGCTTATACATAATCGGATATCATCATCACTTCATGATTATAATGAAACTGTTGACAAAAAATGTCGTTGCCGTACGTTGCTGTAATTAATCAGATATCAGTGCAGATCCGACTAATAGAATCAACGGTCCAATTGCTCAATATGAGAGATGCTGTAGTTGTCAGTCGTAATGATGACTCCAAAGTCGGGTTCGAATTGGAACTTTGCTGTATCCGGATCGCCTACACGGCACCATCAAAAGACTCGATCCAGCTGAAAGGAAGATGGATAAAAAACAAAACAGCAGTTTGTCCAAACAGGGTGGGCCGAATAGCCATTACATAATTAATACTGCTTGTATAATTAACGTTTAATCAGCAGTAATTGCCGATTCCAAAATGATTCTGGCGTAAGAATTACGCTAATCTGATATGTATCAGATCTTATAGATTACTACCTTTGTGGCTGAACTCTGAAACGTTTATCAGAACGCTGGCGCCAACTTTTCTTGGTAGCTAAATAGTTAATAGGTAGCTATAGGTGCAACACGCATACAACGGAGTAGCCTCGGTTCTTTCTAAAGGGGAAATATGGGCGGGAGGGAAGATCCCATAAGCGTGTGCAAGCAACAATGGTTCTACCGAGAATGAAGGATTTGAATTGAGTATTCAAATTCGAGAGCGTCGCCACGCATGCGTGGCGAACCGGGTAGTATTGCTCGTTGAGCAATGCAGTCGTTCGATAACGAAAATAAATATCACTTGTAATGACACTGATTCTGCAAATGTATTTAATACTTATTTTACTACAATTGGTGCTGATTTAGCCAGAAAATTTAACTCTAATGATATAGGTGACAGTGATTATGATGACAATATTTTGCCTTCAATCAAGAATCATTCTAATTTAATTGTTCATTCAATCTCTGCTGAGTATGTCTATGAACAAGTTTGTAAATTATCAAATAGTAAATCAACTGGTCTTGATGATATTGATGTTGAATTGCTTAAGGGGTCTCCAACTAGTACTGGGTTTTTTACCGTTTTTTACCCCTTAAAACTGCTGCTCCTATCATTTGTAATCATATCCAAATGGTTCAAAGTCCTGCATTATAAAAGAAACATCATAAGGATAATAAACCTCACGGATTACTCGAACTGCGAATTTGACTTTACTGTCAATATAACGCTGACTTTCTCATGCATGGTAGTATGATAAAGTCTAAAAATGTAAACATTACCCATTTTTCCCTGCTTGGTACAGAGCTCATCACATGTAAAGAAAATTTTCCTATAATTGCCTGGATAAATAAAATTACTAATAATGTATGCAGGCATAACGCTCTTTGTGTGAACTGGTGGGAACATGTCGTTAGTTTTCCGTTTCCTGGATGTTCACTGTAAATAATACTATTGGGAAATGGGCTGTGTACTTATGATAACATGTGCATATAGTATAAGCTAGGCCTTCATAGATCTACCTCAATCGGTGACTCTTATACCCATATGCCATTCAATTGAATCACAGGAATAGATTTCCTCAGATTTTGTTTGCACGGGGTGCAAAGCTAAAGTTAACCTAGTTTTAAGGGTCAAAAAGAGGAGGTAGGCATTTTTAGGGATTTTGTTTTAAAGGAAAATAAAATGAACAACTTATCCTTCAGTGTTTTGTCAGCCATACCTCACATAATCATCCAAAATTAACAAATCATCATTAAAGAAAGTGCTTTAAGAAGGACTATATATTAAAGGATAATAAATAGTCCGTAACTCATTTTTGCAAGTAAATTGTTATTCCTATAATAAACCGTGGATGGTCTATGAGACAAATCTAGTGCAAAATGAATCATAAATTGAACAGGTGTGAGTAATGTTAATTTTATTCAACAAGCTCCGGACGATGAAATTGAATGATAGTTTAATAATATGTTTTTTTCCCCACTACATTAGTCTGGCAGAAATATCCCATAAGGCCTATACTTTGCTTTAAGGGCTGCATGATATATTATTTTCCGTGTTTCTAGAGGTAAAAAAATGTAATGAATTCAAAGCTGGATAAAAAAAAAGAGTAGTATGTTTTAGATGAAATTCAGTAAAATGTTTATGGGTTATTGTGACCTCATGATTCTAAATTCAACCAACAAAAATATGTTACTGCAAAGCAAGTTGTAATTTAGGACAAAATATCACGTTTTGAATATTTTAGTTAAAACATTAAGTTTTCATATTGCAAAGGGATGCAGATACTATTTTGAATTAATTTTATGATTTTCACTTCATGAAGCTTTCATATGGTAAAAAATTAAATATAAATCATTGTTTCAAGGTTCGGGCTAAAGCATCTTTTTTAGGTATTTCTATTAAAACATATATTTTATAATGCTTTTTTTAAGTTTTACCAACTTTGTTTTGGTTGTTCCTTACTTAGGCTATGTTCTCAATCTTATTCTGCTTGATGCAAAGTAAAATATGTTGATAACATGAAGGTTTAGACTAAAAGAGTCAGACTTGATATTTTTGTTCAAAATAGTAAAATGCATTATTTCGCCTTAATCATAGGCCATACAAACGACTTTTCTGCCGTCATGTTTGTAGCTTATGTACTCAAAACCAGAAAACCAGCTTAAATGCTAAATACCCCTCATTAACGCTAAATACACGTTTACACTAACAATCCAACATTATGATTTTCCAGTAAA
>JAUMTS010126776.1:0-10077 GCA_032273385.1 Ophiopholis aculeata | reverse complement strand
CCCGGGCCACCATTGCTAAACTGCCCGAAGCTTAAGTACTTACTGTTTTGACACCGATTTCCACTCCATCCCGTAACGCATCTACAAGTGAAGCTGTTGATACCATCTACGCATGTGCCTCCATTTTGACAAAGATTGAAAGCACCGCAGTCGTTGATGTCTGTATTATTATTGTAAAAAGTACTGAATTAGTAAATGTTAGTTTGTACGTTTGCAAAAAAAGCACATACATCTAGGGGTAGCTTCAGACGTGGTATTTCTATGATTAAATTGTTCAAATTTACTTTATTTTATTCTCTGTAACCTTAACATCTGTAACATTACATGCTCCGTGAGGTCTCTGGCGTAATGTTCGCATTGACCAAGCGATAGCTTTGCCCTTCTCAACAATTCACCCTGTCTGGCCCTGCTCATGCTTTGATCAACAGAAACGTCTCTAAAAATCTTCTTTTTTAAGTGAGAAAAATTCCAAAAGGTACTTACTAATTTGACAGAGGTTACCTGCCCATCCTGGAAGACAGGCACAGGCGAAGGAGTTGATTCCATCTATACATGCACCTCCATTCAGACATGGGGCGGCAGCACAGTCATTAATATCTAACAAAACGTGGAAGAAAATCAATGACAACGATCAAAATAGCAGTATATACTTGTATAACGTAATGTTCTTAATGTTGACACTAAACAAGAAATATTTTTTTTTCAAATCATGCTATTCCAACAAGTAGGCCGATCCTTTGAAATTCATTACTTAACCTTGCCATACGTCTAGAGATGCAACCTTAATTGAAAGGAACGTGAACCGCTCCATTTTTTAACCATTAAGCTTGATTTATATATGAAAGAGGAGAAAGAAACCAAAGTCGTATAATGAAACATTGAAAACATCAGATATGACACAAACAACCCATTCAAGACTAAATTTCCTCTGAAAAAAATCCCGGCTAAAAAGGGAATTGAACATCGGACGTCCCGCATACAAGGCGAATGCTCTACCAACTGAGCTACTTGGCTGCCCTACCAAGAGTACCCAAATTGGGCATCATATTGTAAGATTGCTTTCTACTATGAATTTCTAGGTCTCAATTCAAATTCATATCTTCATTACTCACAGTTTTATCTCTTGAGGAAATTTGTTGGTTTTAATTTGTGCAAATCCATAGTCGGTTGAGTGTATTTTAAATCTTTGATGTTAATTTCTGCTTGATTCTAGTCTGTGCAAGCTCGTAGTGAGAAGATAGGAGAAGAGGAAGCTAGGTGTAAGACCATGGCAGATGCTGCTAAAGAAGACTTGGAAGAGGCTATGCCTGTATTAGCTGAAGCTGTGAAGGTAAGATTTTAGAGCACAATGGATGTAAGACCATGGCATATTTTGCCAAGTCTTCAAGACTTGGAAGAGGCTATGCCCGTATTGGCTGAAGCTGTGAAGGTAAGATTCTATTATAGAGCACAATGGTTGTTAGACCGTGGCATATTTTGCCAAGTGGCTTCAAGACTTTGAAGAGGCTTTTCCTGCATTCTGTGAATGTAAGATTATTTACACTCCACCTTTTTGGAATAAAAGCAAGGCTTGGGTGGTTTTTGTAGTGGCAGCTTGTGTAGAAGCGTGTGTATCCAATTTAAATTGCTTGTATTCACTAACACTAGCCTGCCAACCAAGTTGGTTTAAAACTAAATTGATTAGAGTATTTGATAGAAAACTGAGTACAAAATGTAGCATACGAGAAGACTTGGTTGCTAGACTTGAACCAAACTGTAAAATGGTGGAACATGGTAGGTTCAAAAGCCAACGCAGTATCTATCAATACAAAGATCTAGTCTGACTCCTTAACAGACTCTTACCAACGAAGCCTCAGCTGTCGATCAGTGTGGCTGTTGATATAGAGTCTGAATCAAAAACCGAGCCAGAAATGACGTACACCACAACTGCGTGGCGGTTGTCATGGGCGTGCTACGCGTAACTAAGTGCGCGGCACAGTATACACTCGCGTGGTACGTTGCCTATTGCAATCAATGCACATTTGTTTTCCTCGCACATTCGAAAGTTATTTATAAATGGCCTAAAGTCTCAATGCGCAAAATCGAAATACCCCAAATCTGGGGTAAAGTCCGTCACTTTTTTTGCATGTTTGTTTCTCAGTCCCTATATGTCAACGCCCTCTATTGGCGACAAGGTCATAGGGACTGAAGTGCCTGAGCCTAGTTCAAATGTTGTAGGACGGTTCTAGCAAACTGTGAAAATACAAACAAACAAAAAACAAAACTTTCAAGTTGAGAACGTATAGGTATGTTACGGGTTTCATGTCATGTGTTTTACCCTCAAATTATGATCAAAATTAGAATCGCAAAAATTTGCAAGGTAAATCCGATTACACGATCATTGCATGTTTCTCTTTGCAGATTTAGACAAAGAAAATACAGATTTCAAAGGCTTGATATGAGTCTAATTTATTTTATCATGTGAAGAACAAAACAGTATTGGTATATGAAAGTTATGCTTGTTTTAAAAAATGTCAGTATTTTCATGTGGAAACAGAAACAAATTATGTGACTTTTAATTACATGGTTGACTTCTCGGGGTAATTGTTTGATTTTAGAAAATATTACGTGCGTATTTAAAAGTGCATGTTGGCCCTAACAACGGCACGTCGCGCAATCGATGACTATGCAGGTAATAGGGATTATATTTAGTATTGTTTGACCAATGGGATTACAGAATTCATGATCACTAAAGGATAGAACCCTGTATTACAAAATATAAATAAGGACTCTTCCAAAATTGCAAGGACCATAACATTTTGTGATCATAATAATTTTGTGATATTTCTAACGTCTTAGGCTGGAAAAATTCTGCTTTTGTTCCAACAACATGATGAGAGACTGAAAAGGCTGATAACTTGGGGTTTCTTGTTGGTAAGTATTATATTGAACATATTTATTATACAAACATAAAAAAAGGTAGTTACATTTTGGTAGATAGAAGAAGCTAATGTAAGAATCTTTGGTTTTTTAAGTGAGGATAGCAGCAGGTTACAAATTGTTCATGACATAGTGTGGTGCATAATATAGCTCTTAGCTGTGAATGTTTGAGCTTGTTTATTATTGCTTCCATGCATGCTAATTGTTTCTTTAAGCACCACTAGCGGGACACTTAGCACAGGTTCCGCTAGGTTTTAGCTGTCTGTGTTATTTACAATTGATTAGCTCAATTTAAAATGTTCATATTTCTGAAACCTTCACAAGATCTATCATTTATTTAACATTATTATATTGCTCCTGGTTCACCCAAAAGTAAACAAAAAGGTGCTTCCATATATAAAAGTTACATTACCAAAATAGCACTGTCCTTTTATCAAAAATTATGTTATTGCTAGTGAGTTTTAGAGACAGTTTACCCCTTACGACTATAATGAAGACAATTCCTTGGGATCTCTGCAAGAAGTATTTTAGTATATTTTTTGAAGTTCCCTTAAATAAGGTTTCTTTTGATTGCGCATTATCATAAATCTATAAAAATTATTTCCATCCTTATATGTTTCATGTGTGTATATTCCGTAGCGTATATTTTCTGTATTTTAAACCTTAGTATTTACTCCCATTTTTCTATTGTGTGTATTCCTTTTCTTCTAATTAGACAATAATAACTGCGCGACATCTTTTCTGAGGTCATTGTGTGAAATAGGGAGGTGTTTGTTTTTGGTCCGAGATATTTTTTCTGAGGGAGCGTAGCTCCCGAAGAAAAATATCAAAGCCCAAAACAAACACCGTTGAATTTACACAATGACAGAGACAAAGATGGTGCAAAGATATTATTGTCATTAATAACCGATTAATATAGCATTTCAGTATATTTTGGTTCATATTTTCTTCAGATATAATTTAAAATAGGCCTTTAATCCGCTTGTTGTATTCATCCCTTTTTAAAATTTTGATCAACCCAGATGATGCGTTCACTGCGGGTCGTAACGATTGCGTGTTTATGCACTGTATTTACGCGTGCTTGTTTGTGCGTTAGTACACTTACGTGATGTTGCAAAGGACGTCACAATCCAGAGTCATTATGCAAAGTCATTATTATCCTATAAAAACTCCTGACAGCGTGTGTGTAAAACGTAAATAATCTCATCAGATTATTGCTTAAAACAGTTTAATTTACTAAGACACTGATTTCTCTTTAGGGTGGACTTGGTACTCTGCTGTGCCTAGGCTCCAAAGAAGAAGGCTGGATACCAATCAATAAGAATTTATGGTAAGCTACATGCCATAACCTTTTTTTGCATTGATTAAGATATAACAAGATGAACTCAGCCATGGGGTACAAGCTACAAGATATAGTTATCTTTCATCGACTTTATTATTCAAGCATTAAAATATATCAAGCAATAAAGGAAAATATTGAGTCCAGGACAGACCTTTTAAGGGGTCATGCAGGGCATAACATTGCATACACAATATAAAAACAGTCTAAAATATGTCTGAAGTATAACAATATACGATTTACAAAGGCTCCAACGTATTCAGAACTGGGGTGCTAAGTTGATATGCCAGGCTAAGAAGTACAATCATGCTACACCACTGCTGCAAAAATTACACTGGTTACCTATTGAGGCGAGAATTGAGTATAAGGTACTTCTGACTGTATTTAAATGTATTAATCAAATATCTCCTTGCTACCTCTCATCGTGTCTATCCCTGTATTGTGCACCTAGAACCGGTCTTCGCTCAGGGTCTCTCAATGTAGCGGCGCTTTATAAATGCTTTCATGTATGTATGTATGTAATAGATATGACTAAAAGATGTTAATTAAGAAACGACGCAAATGTGTGAAAAATTGCAAATAAACAAAATGCCAACATTCTCTGTTGCGGTCTGAGGAAACTGCGGCTTGAATGGTTTATGTCATTTTTTGATGTTCTAAATATTCTAGTATGGGGTTGGGGTTTTTTGCCACTTTTATATTAATATTCTTCCTGTTAGAGGAGTTTCAACCTGAAATGTTTAAGCGCTGTCACTTTTGAAATAGTGTGGTGTTTATAAAAGTATGTCATTTTTGGAAAGGAAATAAGTCAAAGAATCCATTTTTGGTATCAAATTTAACTAAAAGTGCTGTTTTTTTTTCGTTTTCAAAATATCACTGTTTTAGCTCAATCATTTTTCGGACAACCTTGCAAAATCAGTTTTTGGTAAAAAATGCCAAAATTGCACTTCAGCAACACATTGTTGTCTTGCCTGAACTTATGTTGATCAGAAGAGACTATGCGACTACTATTTTTGTATGTGGTATGTGCATGTAGTAATTTGGTTAAAGTTTCACATAAGTATGCACTACTCCTTTGTTGTTGTACCTACCAGGATCAACAACTTCCTGTTGCCCACACACCATTAGGTGTTTATGAGGGGTGTGGGGTTCCAGGTCAAATGTAATTTCAAGGTCAAATCCTAAAATTTGATTGAAGATGTGCTCAAGGTCATCCAAGGTAATTTAAAGGTCACTGCTTAAAATGTATAGTGGATGCGCCCCCACCCAAGTCATTTCAATGTCATAGCCTTAATTTGTAATCAATTCAAGATCACAGCATAAAATATGATGGGCCATATCCATGTTCAAATTTCTTTTGGCTTGTTTCTCACTATCATCAGACAAGCTTGTGGTTTGAGAGTCGCCTCGTTTGTTTGTTTTTTTCATAAAAGAGTGCAAAAATCAAGCCTGGATTGTAACATGTAAACAATTTGTCCTTAATTCTTTCAGGTCTACATCATTTGTGTTGGTAATGGCAGGGACAGGCTTCATATTATTGGCTTTCTGCTATTTTACCATTGATGTCAAGAAATGGTGGTCTGGTGCACCATTTTACTATCCAGGTAAGTAAATACGCTACAAAAAATAATGCCTCACCTTAATAAAAAGTTATAACTAAAAATTGGATGCTGCAAACATACTTTTCCACTCTTAGGTATGTGCTGGAATGTTATCTTTAATTTGATATCCTACTTGTGACAAAAAAGCCTGAATGACTTGAAGTTATTGAAATGTTGAGAACGTTGTCATGTTGCGCTCCCTTGTTGCAAATAGGGCCCCACAGAGTTGCTGACAGGGTCCTTTTCCTTCGATCCGCCGCTGAATAATTGTCCAGGGTATGACAATAGTGTAATGTTATGCCCTCAAGGTGTATTCGGTAGTATTTTGTTTGTAATGGGTAGGACAAAGTGTGTTTTTATTCAATTTTGTTTGATTTGACATGGAATATGCGCTGAAATATTTGCTTCAATATGATAGGTTCTTGTTTTTGGACAAAGGCAGCGCGAAACATGACTAGGTTGGGGGAGTCTGTCGGGGTTAGAAAATTATGCGAAAGAGTAGGTCTAAATTACATCTTTCATGATGTTTGATCAAGTGTTTCTTTGGGTTTAGTTTTTTTTAGGCGACAAACCAACAGAACATACGTCTTACATTTTGGTCACGACTTAAAGGAGCTAGGTCTTTTCTTCAATTTTTCAAAATAGTCTTACACGACTTAAAGGGGCTACGCCTGATTTTTCAAAATTTAATTTTCTGTTTCATTTGATGGATCATCACTCAAAAAATAATAATTTAAAATTTCAGTTGAATCGGTCAAACCTTTTTGATGTACGAAGCAATTTTGTAAATTGCAGTTGCGTAACTGTGTAAATCTTATTATGGAAAACCATAACTGGGCATATTTTTACTAATATCTCCGGAATGGAACACATTCCAGCTCTGTAAAATTTTACATGGGTAATGAGAAATCTTTTGGTATCAAAAATTCATAAAGTTTGAAAATATTTCAAAAAATCGGACTGGGCCCCTGTAACCTGTAGGTGTAGGCCTAGATATTATACTGTTAAAGTGACAATTTTCTCGCTACACTTTTCACACAAAATTCAGCTAGTGCAACAATAAAAAAGCCTGAATAAATACATTTTGTTTGTAAAACTTTGTACGGGAATTAAAAACTGCGAAAATAAAAACAAGCAAAATTATTCAAAATTTGGCAAAGCACAAACATTTACATCCGCAAAAAAATTACACTTTTACAGTAGTACTGGTTATATCTCCCAATATTAATAGATGATCCTGTGCTGACATTTGTAGGAATGGCTAAATTGGTGAGTTTTGTGTGGGTGAGTTGAGTTGAAGAGAGCAGAGTGAGTTTTAGGTCGAGTTGTAGTTGTTGTAGCTAAAAGTAGTTGTTGTGCTTGTTGTATCTACAGTCTTGCCCGGAAAGGGCCACTCAGGTATTTTGAGGTAAGCATGCGTGTACATGAAAACGTGTCAATTTTCGAGGCAGAGCGCATTACTTGTTTTAGGGTCTAAAAACACTGTTTTTCAAGAAAAAGGGGTGCTTTTTCAGAGCCAAACGCGTAAAAAGGGATGAACCTTGTTGGGGCTCAAATTTGATGCAAAGCCCCGCGTTACTCATCCTCATTTAGGGGTGTTTTTTGGAAGAAGTTCAAAACCTGTTTAGGGGTCATTTTTTGAATCGATATACACGCATGCTGCTTATACTAACATACCTGAGTGGCCCCCCTGGGCCAAAAAAGTGCCTAGGATTTCTCAACAGACTATTTATGCTGCCGGCATATTCTTACACCTGATAATTTGCAGTCACCCATGTTTACTTGGACAGATTCAAACTTGTCTATTGGTCAGATCAGAATAGACGGCCTATGTAGTTGTCACATCCCTCAAGCAACAAATGCGCATATTTAAAAAATGTTTAATTACTAAATTAATTTCCAAAAACAAATGAAAGAAACGTTGATCTACAAATTTAAATGAAACAGCTTGTCAGTAGCAAATGTCTATTTAATGTGAGATAGGTTTTGATGTTATCCTTTATTATTCAATCATTTACAAGTATGACTTCATTAAAAGTAAACCTGTTGGTGTAGCCATATTTGAAACAAAGTGTGGGCGGGTGTTCATTTTTTTCAAAGTTTCTCCATGGCTATTTTGAGATATTTAACCAAAACTTAAAAACCAGGCGTATTTACTTTAGTTTAGCCTATTAAAGCTTTTTTTGTGTATACATGTGCATGGTAATATTAGCTTATTACTCAATTTTAACTCCACAGGACACTAAATAAAATAAATAAATTAGACATAGATGGTAGCCTCATCAGTAAACTAGCACTGCTTTCCATGAAGGCCCTCTGAACACCAAATAATAGCCAGAAACAGATTTTGATAATGTAGGAGGAAAACAGAGTGCCCGGAGCAAACCTACCAAGGGGGATATGGATTCGGTAAAGTAGGTTCACATAAAACTAAGCTGCATTGGTAAAAGGCACGTATACAAGCCAACCCACCTCAATTTAAGATCATTACTCGGCATTGCAACTGCACTCAAACCACAAATGTGATAGACGGTTGAATATTGTTTATAAATGCTTACTCACTTCTCTGTGAATATTATTTTACTATACAGTTTAACAGCATTCAATCTTCTTATGGGTTGAATTGAATATTAGCTTTAAAACATCTTTAAAGCCCTATGAAACTTTTTCTCAGTTTGAGGCAAGAAAGAGTGACAGGAACAGACGTTGGGTAATAGGCACAGTGCATCCAAATTATAGCCCAGGGGCATTTTGCAAAACATCTAGTCCTACATGGGAGTCATCGGTTTCGGATTGACTCCACAAACTTTTAAGATCATTTAAATTTGCTATTTTGTAAAATTCAAGTGAAAGGGCACGTGGTAATTAAGCTTAAAATTGAGCAGAACTTCACACACTTTCCAAATGTTGCGCGTGTTGTGTGAAGATATTGCAATGTTTGCTCAATTTTGCCACAAGTTGTAATAGACGCACTGCTTTTTTACCCAAACCCGTTAGCTCAGACGGCAAGGCCGTGGATTGCTAATCTAGTGACCTTGATCACTCGCCGCGGTTCGAATCCAGCCAGTGCCTGAGTGGGTGGTCACTTGTGGGTAGACTTGAATTTGTATGAATTAATGTAACCTTTTTCTCTTTGTTTCTTGTTTTGTTCTTACAGAAAACCAAAAATACCATGCTATATGGCCCAATGACTCAAATACCTTGCCATGAGAGTGTCAGCCTAGCTTGTTGCCATAAGAGTTTCAGCCTTGTACCTGTTTAAGGTAGGTAAAGACCCCGGGGTAAAGACATGAAAGCTCAAGACTAACAGGAATGGTGTCAATCTTCATTTTGTTTGTTTGGGCCAGACCACCACATACCGGACACATTACATAGAGCCACCCAAAAGAATCATTAACTCTTGTGCACTGACTGAGGGGTTAATTTTACATTGCGGGGTCACATTTCATCTTTAACCAACTATGTTGTGATTCACAGATTGCGATATCCTAGCGGATTCAGAGAGGAACTTAAACAGGCTTTCATCCGGTCACTCATTAAAGTGTTAATTATATCAACCAAAAACCTAAATTATAATAAGTCCAAAAAAAATTAAGCAGACTTTCCAGGATTTAAACCTGGGACCCTCAGCTATCAGCCCTGCTATCTAGACAAACCAATTGCGCCACACGACCAGATGAAAATAAATTGATGATTTTAAATCCATATATTTTCTGATATTCCTGCCAAGCTTTTTACAGATTTTTGGTTGCAGTTGCGTAGATTTTTAATGATTAACCTTAGTTGGGACCCCAATAGAATGAAAATAGAGACATTCAATATTATTCAGTTAAAACAGTTTAGTTGTATCTCAATAATTACGCAATAATTTTGCAATTTTCTGTGTTGGTAATTATGAACAAGTCAGAACAACATGCTTCCAGGCGCGGTGCTACAGGGGGGGGCAGAGGGGGTTGCCGCCCCCCCCCTATGATTTGCAAAAAAATTAAAAAGAAGGAAGAGAGGAAAAAGAAGAAGGAGAAGGAGAAAAAGAAGAGGAGTAAGGTTGTGTTTGTCTTGCTTACATTTACGAGAACCTGGAAAACATTTTTTTTTGCGCGCGCATCGCACGCATTATCTTACAACATTAGTTAGAATTAGCAGGCCCCTGACACTCGGTCCCAGATGTTTTTAGCTCCTTTGTGACATTCATTTATAATGTGACGAAACAAACAACTA
>JAUMTS010126664.1:909-15986 GCA_032273385.1 Ophiopholis aculeata | reverse complement strand
ACACAAGTTTAAAGTTATTTGTTCAAAAGTGAGTCTTGTGAGTTGGAATTTTTATCAAAATCAGACAAATTTAAACTAAAAATTCCTGATTTGGCACACCTTGGTCATCATAAAGGACACTCTAGGTGATAATAAACAGGGGTCTAAGGAGTGCATACATACCCCCAACGATGGCAGTGGCATCCCTCCCCCGGTTATATCTGATTCTATGACAATAAATACCTTGTGCTTGTCAAGTTGTTCCCTGGCAGTCTCAGGTAGGCCACCCACAGGTTGAGCTGCAGACAGCTGGCTGTCTAGATCATGACACCAGCGCATCAGACGGTTGGCTTCCTCTTGGAAATTGTTGGTCTGAAATCAAATTCATATATCGTTATACAAAATTCTTACGACAACAGCATCATCCAATTTGAATTTTGGCAGCAATACTGTACATTAATACTAAGTATTATGGTATAAATTTTGTAGCAATGTTCATGCAGTCTCATTTACCAAATATAAACACATTCCAAATGAATCATTCAAAAAACAAAAGACACTTTAGAAGCTTATATCTGAAGAATAAAGAAATTCCACTGTGCAAAAGTTAATAAATTACTTCAGAAACGACAAATATTTTGCTGCAGTTTATTGCGAAGAGCTAATGACTTGTAAATCCAGAAAAAAATAGTTTCTGTTACCCTGAACATAAATTGCCAATTTCAAAGTATCATGTAGATGAAAAGTAGATAATTAATCTATTTCTTCTAAGCATTAATGACTGGTGTCAAACCTTTTCTCTACACTATGTTGCATGATCACTGTTCTTCACCAGCGAGAGCTAAATATTTGTATATGTAAAAGAGTCTCTTTTCAAAACTATCATTGTCATTGCGCAAAGTTTATAGAACTCTGAGAGATAAAAACATTTAAATCATCATCTTACCTGTCCCAAGATATCTTCAAGCTCATGTTGCCTTTCATCACTCTTCTTCAACAAATCACGCCACTTGCCGTTGAGATTATCCAGCTTGCTTCGCACAGCATTGGCTGCATGCCTGTTATCAGAGTTTGACACAAAGCTACGAGCTGCTTGGTTGATAGAGTCCACAGTGGGTTGATGGGAGTGGATGTCATTCTGTAGCACCTTGTGTTTGGCAAGCTCTATTTCTGCCATCTTGGGGTCACCAGTAAGTGGTTTCTGATTGGATAAGGCATCGTCGGTTCGGTCCATCCAGTTGAGAAGTTCGTCCAAGGAAGAGTCCAGTTGACCGAGAGCAAGAAGGCCTGCTTCTAGTTTGTGCTGTGGAGGTATCAGGACATAGAGTTTGTATTAGTAGATGAACTTCAACCTTTGACTATGATAACTTTTCGACCATTGAAAACAATTCTATAGCACTAATAAATCAATCAAGTTTATTTTATAGGCACTCATAGTATCAGGAATTTTAGGTTAAAAAATAAAAAAACTTTCGTGCCTGAAAAAACCTCACCCGTCACAATTTTTTAAAGTAAATATTTGAAGGCAGTCTATTTTCTTCACCTTAGCAAGGTGTATGTACGGCAAAGCAAAACTATCAACGCCAGTATCCTTACATATTACAATTCTATGGAGACTTTTAAGCTTAGGCCTATTGCTAATGCAAAAAGTATCCCACAAATTTTCCAGTAATGTTTACGGTTTTCAACATGCCAAATACAAGTTTTTCATTTTCTGAACCCCTTAAATGACTATCAATTTTTTGAAGTGGACCTAGCATTACCAAATAAGTATTCTATGGAATATGTATCGAATACATCCTTGTTAAAAGCTCACCTGTCTATCAAATGTCTTCTCCGCAAGGTTCTTCCATCGCCTATTCATCTCACTGAGTGGTCCCTGGACAAGTTCCCTGGTGTCGTCTGTACATTTGTTCAGCAGCTTATTGGCTTGTTGGTTCACTGCCTCAAGATCAAGGTTCTTACTGTCTTGTTCTCGGCGGAAATTCTGTGGGTGGAAATGATAAATGCAAAGTTACTGATTGTTATTTAATTTTTGATTGAGTTATCTGATGATTGCAAAGCATCAAACTCAAAGAGTTACAATTTTTATTCCACAAGGCTAACACTCTGCAGGAAAATACTCTCCTATTCAAGCAAACTTTAAATTAATGTCACTATGTAATATTTGACCTCTGGAAAAGATTTGATACTTTTTTAAAATTTAAAATTTTGTTTTATATGACGCGCGACACATCATCCCAAGAAATGTAAGGGATATCAAGGCGCAGTGTCATATCAGCAGCCTTAATCAGCGCTAGTACTAGTCCAAATGTATACCAGAAACAGATTTATTTACAACATTTTGTTGATACAAATCTGATTAATATATCAATTAGTTTTCTATAAATATGACTACCGCATGATTTATTACTGTAACAGTTCCAAAGCTAAAAATTCAAATCCATTACTACATACCCTGAGTTCATCAAGTTGACGTTTGACGGTTTCCGGCTCAGACCCAACTGGTTCCATATGATCCAATTGATCGTCAGCCACATCGATATAATCGTTCATCTTATCAAGTCCATCTTGGAACTGCTTGCCAAGGTTGGCGCTTTCCACTAACGCATCCTGCGCATCTTTGTACGCATTGTTGAGGGCGTCCCAGTTGGTTTGCAGCTCATCCATGTTCTTTTCAACCTCAGGTTTGTCGGCATCGCCACACATGCGGATTAGGTCATCAGCGGATTGGCGTACCATGTCGAGTTCGGGAGCGACGGCATCAATTTCTTCCTTGATGGCCTGCAAGAAAATTATTCATTAAAAATTAGAATATTGTTCCAGATAAAGGTTTGTTGGAGAGATTCACACACAGGTTAACACAAAACAATGGTTTTATAATACTGCACAAAAGACACACATAATACAACTGGGTAGAAGAAGTTTTCTTTTGTTTGGAGTGAAAGCTGGTGGCGAGAGCGTAGCTATCTATAGCAGGACATTTATTCTAAATTTCTTTAAATATTTTAGTTCTGCATGTAATTTTAAAAAAAAAATGTTAGCTTCATTTTGAATAATATCTTTCCAAAATACAAAGATGAATATCTGAATAAAATAATCAAGTTGATGTTTCACAGATTTCCTTTTAATGACAAAATTGTTAGTGTCTGTAATATTTGAACTAACAAAATTTGAAACAAAACAATTGTTATTAATTACAAAAAAAAGTTAGTACAACATTTGATTATTGATCAAAACATCAATTTATGACAGAATTTTGGGAATACTTTAGATCTCAAGATTTTTATGGCTATGAAATGATGAAAGCACCTGCACAGCACTAACATATGATGGGCACTTTGTACAATGCATAGCCAATAAATACCTTGTATCTAAAAAAACAATTTCAAGAACATCCATGTGCAAAATAGAATCGGTGGTGTACTTTCTGAAGCAAAAGTACTGTGCTGATAACATTTAACTTCTTAAACATGTAACATATTCACAGAAGAATGTAGATCCTACAAAGCGGCTTGAATTGAAAGTGTGTAAATGGAAACATTGACTAATCTAAGAAACACAACTGTGCTGTGTGAAGAGATACTAAAGTATATCAACTTGACAACAATTTCATCATTATAAGCCTTCTCAAACCAATTATCCACTGATTTGTTTAAACCTGAATGTGTAAATCTAAATATATATTCTTGTTTTACCTATCTATAGTGTCTTATCGTATCAATTATGGCTATGGGAACCTTTTGTCGGTCTGTATTTGGGTTTCTTTTCAAATTTGGATATGAATGCTTGAACACAACTTTTTATCCATATTTGAGTGTGATGCATCAGCGTTTGCATACCCACATTAAGAAATGCACATTGAATTTTCATTATTTTGTAACTTAAGATAACACAAGGGTGAACATTTGGTAGGATGTTTACAAAAAATCAGCAGTGAGAAGGCTTAAAATATAGCACACACAATAACACATCAATCACTGTTTGCTTACACAAAGTGGGCTATTGTCCACTGAAAATACCTGCAAAAGAGGCAAATTAAACAACTTATCTACAAAATCTTTCTTACAAAAATAGCAAAAAAATATGAATCACAATTTAAGTCTTTTCGCAAAAAAAATCAACATGGTTTTGAATCCCAGTCTACATCAGGTGCCTAAACCTTTCCTGGGACAAAGTAGACATTCCCAATGTCTCCGTGATTTTCCTCTTGTTTCCCTTTTCTGCCGATTTTTTTATTCCATCAAAGGAAGCACAACACTCCTTTTAACTATGCACCTGTTGTAAATCAACAAGCAAACTAATTGGGAGGTCCCAGGTTCAATTCCTGGTTGTAGCAATGAAATGTTTTCATTGCTAAGCCACCTCAAGGGAAATATGATCTACTTGCGCACATATCACCTTGAGAACTAAACAACCATTTATTAAACTACTGTTGAAGAAATGGAATATCCCTGCACACATAGCATAAAAAATGATAACAGATCCTCCCTACTTGAACAACTAAGCAACAAAACAATATTCAAAGCATATATCATTTTCGCATCAACACATACATATAATTCAAACAAAAGAAAGCTTCTGATGTAATCTCAAACATGATTAATTTGTTAAAGGCCCTTATTCCACCCACCTGTAAGATGTCCATTTGGTCATTGACAATAGCTTCTTCAAGGGCTGGTGGTTCTTGAGCTCGGATCTGCTCATGAAGGTCCTTGATAGTCTGACTAGTGCCATGAAGCTCCTCCCAGAATGAGGTGGCTGCATGGAGTGTCTCTCGCAGCTCGCCGGAACGCTCATTGGCGTTGTGCACGATGGAGTCCCATTTGTTGCCGAGTTGGTCTAGCTTGTCGCGCAGGTCTCTTACGTGAGGATCGCTTGGGGCGGCTTGGTTGATCATGTCGTTACCAGCTTTGCGCATCGTATCCACAGTGTCCATTTGACCTTCGACCTCATCTTGAAGGTTCTGGATTGGAAAAGTATAGACCAATTATGTTATTTGTAAAATTGGAATGAAAAAGTTGTCATGGTACTGCACAAAAATCTTCTTAATATCTTGATATCAAAGAGTTTCTGAAACCGTCATGGCATTCAACAATAGGCTATATGGATCCTTTATCAAGTATCACAATATGTATGGAACATGCTTGCATCAGAGCGGCGAGTGGTTTTCTTCAAAGTGTTAACTCGTAATCAATCAATCATCATCACAAGCATAGACTGTATTACAGAATTGTTTTTGATACAGTGTTTTGTTATCATACATAATTGTAGTAAACAATATTTGTATCTAGATTGGCTATCAAACAAAGTGAAATATACTTTATTTATAGTATAGTAAAGTACAACTTCTTCATTCCATAGCACCAAACACCCTATTATCTAGCAACTGGAAATAAATCACTACATAATGTTATAACATTAAAATAAATAAAATGGTGATTTTCCAAGATCTCACCTGTAACTTCTTGATCTGTTTCTTGAGGATCTCTGGATCAGATGAGATGGGATCTGGACGACGGAGCTTCTCTTCTGTGATGTTCAGATTCTCCAAAATGGAATCAAGATCTTCGATGAACTGTAAGGAAGGCAACAAATAAAATTAGTACTTAATTCTTTTATTTTCACCATTTCTATGTTAGAAAATGCCATTGGGAAAAATGTTGAAATGGTCTTTTTACCTCAATTTGTTATTAAATTGAACATATAATATAACAAATGAAAAGTATAGACCTTTAGCCTAGGCAAAGTTGTCCTTACTCCAAAATGGATCACCAGATGTCAGAAAATAAAATGTATATAGGTATGTTTTTTAATAATGGCTACTGCTGATATAAATTTTGACCTACAATTGATACGGAACATATTTCAAAATTTCAGCATAATTTGTTTTCTTTAAATGTTGGGGAAAAAAGTCCTGCAACATCTAATAGGGTAGCCTGAGTCTATAAAACCTTAATCGCACAAGTCATACCAGTCAGGAACAAAAATGTGGCTATAAAATAAACTTTGGAATACTTACCGATGCTGTTCTCTGTAGTCTATCAAACAATTTATCGCCTCTCTTGTTGACTTCATCCTTGACATCCTTGTAGCGTTTGTTGTCTTCAGCTAGTTTGCCTTCTACTAGGCGTGCTCCTGCTCCAGGGCTCAGTTTAGCTAGCTCTGGTCCGATCTTGTTGAGTTTGTCTACATGAGCTTGTTTTTCTGCTACACTTTGCTTCAACAGCTATCAAATGGACAAGAAGGAAAATTGGAAACTTTAATTCTTGAAGTATTATAAATTGTTGTATTTAGGGTTTTTGTTTATCTCTTTTTTATTATTTCTATACATTTTTCATCATAAACCACCAGTGACAGATCCATCTTAACATATTCATATACAAATATTTGGAGGAGCTTAAAATAATGGTTAACATTCTTAGCCTCATTTGGCATTATTTTGCAAAAGTAAGAGATTCAGACCCTTCAACCCACATTTGGATCTGCTACTGACAGCAATGGCATAAACACTCCACAAACCATTCAGTAGTGTAATTTAAGGATTTACAGCAGCACAAACATGTATAAGTCAATCCATGGACCAAACTAAATACTATCCTTACAGCCAGGTCTAGCTCCCTATATTTGAAAGGGTAGACTGGGACAAATAAGTGTCTGATTTTGCATCTAGTCAACTGATTCTACAACACTTACCCTGTTCTCGTCAACTTCCCTCTTGATCTCCTCCGCATTCAATCCCGGCTCCTTATGTGCCTTGATCTCAGCCTCCGCATCATTCAGCCATCTGGAAAGCTCATCATGTGACTCGTTGAACTGAAGCGTCAATGGCAACGCTTCCTCAAGGGTTTCTACACGATCTGAGCTAGCTCCGGACAAGTTCTCATGTCTTTCTTTGAGCTGGCCTAGACGCTGATCTAGACGTGATCTTTGACGTGGATCGGCAGTTTGTTCTAGGATCTTCTCTGCAGCACCGATGGTATCTTGCATGCGGCCCATCTTGGAATTGATGTCTCTGTCGATTTTCTGTAGAAAGGAATATTTTACAGAAAAGTTGTTCATTTGATAAGCATCATCATGTTTTGTTTGTTCAAATGAGAGATTCAAAGAAAACAATACGTTTTGTGTAGTTTTAAAAGCTGTATTTTTTATCCATGATTCTAGATCAATTCTAGTTATAAATTCTAAAATATATAGATATTAACAATGAATACACATAGATAGCAACTCACAATTCAACCGCCAACTGTTAGGTAAAATGTGAATTTCCCCAAAATTGCAATTGCCACTTTTATATCAGTGTTTTTATTGCGCAATATTTCTTTCAACACATGACCATGATAAATCCAAATCTAATACCAAAGTGTGTGGTAAATATTTATGACAATTGGGCAAATTACAGTATAGTCACTTCAGCCCATATCCTACCCAGTTACTCCAAATCAGACTGAGTGAAGGAAGCTTGAGGCACTAATTAACACCTTGGTTAGACCCATATATATTCTTACCTTGGCCTTTTTGAGCTGTTCCCTGACACCGTTAGGATCTACACTGATGGTTTCCCTGTTGCTGGCTTCAAGGTCTCTCTCTGCATCATTCAGAGAGGCTAGTAGTTCGTCAACACTTTGTTCAACCTGAAAAGAACAAGAACAATAAAACAAGATGCTTTAGTATTTTGCTTTTTGTTTTTAAACCTACTCCCAATCTCAATGTTCTCTTTCAAACTTAAGTTGGAGTTTTAAGAATCAGGGTTATCTTAATTAAAATGGGTAAAGAAATCACAGAGAGGCGATAACAATTATTACACTTCTAACTCTCAATTTTAAATGCCACAGGAACATCCTGACTCCCTCAATTTGTGTTTCTCAAATAGAAATAAGAATCTCTGGCTCACCTTCTGTGCTCCTTCCAACATTGCACTCAGCCTGTACTCAATGTCCTTGACCTGCGAAGATAGTTCCCCATAGCGCTCATTGGCATCAGAGAGCTGATGACGGATGTCTGCCGCCCCCTGGCCTGGGCTTAGTTCTATCAGCTTGGTACCTTTGTCATTGAGCTCACCTAGCATTGGTCGGTGCTGGTCAATTTCTCGTTGTAATTTCTGTAAGGGGACAAATACAAGTGAACATTGAAATTGACTAACATGAGGTATGCTTGTACCTTATACTTGCCTATATGGAAAAGTTCTGACAATACAGATGAAACAGACGTCAAAATATTTGCCTTATCGATTATTTCAAACGATAACTATAAGAACATTCTATTTAATAAAGGTGGATGTTGGAAAAAGTCCTATAAACATGTTCCATTTTAAGGTTTCAACCTTTGGCTCTACAGTTTTAAGTATGACAAAGACATTCATTTGGTCTGTAGACATCGATCAAAGTGTCTTTTGCCCTTCGTTCAAGGCCCACCAGCAAAATAAATTGAGTATTTGAACTTTAAAAGCCTGCCAGCAAAATAAACACTTGAGAACCCCTGTCCTAGACACAAAATTAATTTTCAAAGTAGTCCATACCTCTTGGATTCCCTTCTGCTTATCAGTACTTGATGTGGGGTCAAAATTCCTGAGTTCTCTCTCCGCCTGGTTGATCCAGTTGGAGAAGTCTTTCTGTAGACGATCAAAATCCGCTGCAAGAGGAATGGCCTGCTCTAGTTGATGCAGACGATCTTCACTCTTGTGTTCTATGTTGTCATAGCGATTCTGGATACCGTCCAGTTTCTGTTGCACATCGATGATCTCTTTGCCTGTGATGGGAATAATGTTGAAGCTGGTTAATCTGGACTCAGTTAACAGAGGATTTTCTGTTAATCGATATGTTATCTTAGGAAACATTGCTATATAAGAATGCACACATTACTCCTCGTAATCTGGACAAAAACACCCCAGTAACATGGCTACTTCTGAAAACAGGCCATTGGATTCTAAAGAGGTTTTTTTTTTTGACATGAATTCTTTGCAAGGCACATGAGAGATATGAGTTGTAAGATATTTACCAAAGAGAAACCCCATAATGGTTGCTACAAACAAGCCACACATTTACACCGAAATTATACAAGAATGGAATTAAGAGCAGAAAAATCTAGTTTAAAAAATATCCAACTTGATCTTTCCATATCGATACAACGGATCTAATTTCTTAATTTTATTCCGTTTTGGTTTGTCTTGTTACTCAAATGCAAAATTTGGTTTAAAAGATTAAACAACTCTAACGCTTTTTTTAAAGTCCTAAACCTTAATCAAAACGAGCACCACACAAAATAATAATTAACCTTGTACCTCGATGTGTATGATCCGGTTACCAGAGAGTAATGTAATCGTTTTTCTGGCCAATAATGCGCCCTCTTCCAAACAACAATTTTGAAATTCCTACATACCTGTGCATTGCCTGAGTAGTTCCTGTCCATCGCTTACAACTTTACGAATGGCTGGTTTCTTATCCTCAATTTCATCATGTAGTCTCTGTAAAACCCAATCAAAAGTAAACTCATCAGTATATTGAAAAAACAAATCCGTAATAATCACTATAAACTAAATGTGCATGCAATCAATTCTAATTCACTTATTCATAAACAGTTTGTGCAATTCTAAATTTTGGCAATGACAACGTAAAGATTTCAATTTTTTTTAAATTGATCTAAAATTGTCAGTCACAAGCTGACAAGTGTAAGTTGGTGCTGAAACTACAGAAAACGCGGTCATGACTCAAGTTGTGCAGAGCGGATTTGAAACATAGTGCATGCTAGTATCATATCTGAACTTCACAGCAATGGATTAAGTATGTCTGAGACATTGAAAAATACAACTAACAGCATGGTTTAAATATTTGTGTGATTTTTAAACAAGTTAAGTTTGACCATGAATTAGAGCACAAAGTATATGATTTATATTATATTTTACACTGGAATTTATCTATTCAGTCACACTGACTCCTAACATGAAAATTTGTGTCAGCCCTCAAATTAACCAAGTTACCAAATGACTTTCCTTCCTTGGTGCACAATAGTTTCATTGTCATTTTCCACATATTTAGTAGATATTTGCTCAAGTACCAATATCAAAACCACTAAAACTACATTTCCCTATAGACAATCCTAATTGAAGGCTGAAATATGTTGAATATTTTATATACATCATTCAAAAGACAGGCAGATCATGCATAAGAGGACACAGTTGTTGAAAAGTAGTCTGTCTGGCATATCAACCCTCAATCAATAGAAACATATCAAAATGTTAAATTTAAAGTACGACCCCTTACATTATGCATCAGAAATTATGCAAACCAGATACAAAGAATCACCCATTAATAAATTGGAAACCTTTTATATTTTGATCCCTCATGCCAAACAAACAAAGTTCATTTCAGGTCTAACGATAAAAAGGCATGCTTTTACAGTAAGAAGTTATTAGGAATTTAACCAGACGAAGATTTCAACTAAGACAAAGATGGCATCATCATTATTATAAGATAGGCTTTTACACATGGCACCATCACATTATAATGATGGTGAGTTTGAGAACATGCTAGAAATTTAGTTAATGTACAATAAAGAAATATTGTATATGCCACCATCATATTATAATGATGGTGGATTTGGGAACATGCTAGAAATCTACTAATGTACAATAAAGAACTACTTTATTACACAGCCAGGTAGCATTCATTTGCAGCTCTCCTTCCTGAAGTAAAAGGGCTTTAACAATTATTGAAAGATATCACTACCAAACTACTTTATTACACTACTTATACACAGCTGGGTAGCATTCACTTGCAGTTCTCCTTCCGGAAGTAAAAGGGCTTTTAACATTTATTGTAAAGATATCATTACTTTACTCTACTTTACTTTACATCTATATAGAATAAAAATACAATGTACAGTATTGTTGTTAGGTTTCATGATTTTCAGGGCTAAAATATAATACTTATCAATCTTAAAGGGCTGCTGTATACATTTGTACAAATGGAACTTGGGTCTTTTACGAAATACTTTAAAAAAAGTGCAATGTGCAAGTACAGTATCAGTTGTTCAATAAATGTCATGGTTTATGCAAAACAAACAGGTCAAAAAGGTTTTTCTCGCAATTCAACACAGCAAATAATCAATAAGTAATAAAAACTTTTAACCAGGTGACATTATTTATTATTATTTGTTACTCCTCGACAAACTTTTTTTAAACAAAAACTTCAAACTAGGGTGTCTCAAAATCACTTTAACCACAGCAATCTAGTCAGTGTCAGTGACTGGCGGTAAAGGTTATTTGCATCTGCATAAAAAAGGGGTGTGGTTATTTATTTGAGTTCAAATTAGGGGAGTGGTTGCTTGTTTTCAGCATGAATATTAATAAGGAGTGAGGAGGTTAATCATTATCTACATACATATTAATACGGGTGAGGAGGTTATTTATTATCTGCATGAATATTAATAAGGTGTAGTGGTTATGAATATTAATAAGGGCTAATGGTTATGAATATTGATATGCTTATGAAAGTAGCACAATCATGCTACAATGAAAGATGGAACAGGGTAAGTATTTTCACACCGAAGATTTGGTACGAACTAGTATGGAATAAAGGTTGGATGGTTATCAACATATGAGCATACTTGGACAAAGGGAGGTATAGATTTTGATGTTTGTAAGGATGCAATTTAATTGATTAGCATATATACATAGCAGAGCTGATTTGTATAAATATATACAGGGCATTCTCAAATTTACCGAGTCCTCCTCAAAAGGCTGTTCCAGACTACGATTTTCCAAGTCCTTAACAGGCTTGTCCGGACTCAGATTTACATTCACCAAGGCCCCTTCAAGAGGTTCTTCCCAATTAAGCTTCTCCCCAACAATCTGTTCCTGAAGTTTTTTCATGTCCTCAAGACATTGTTCTTGACTCGAAATTTCTGTGTCTTCAACAGACTTTTCCAGACTCAGAGGTTCTAAGTTCTCACCATGCTGCTCTTGACTCAAATGTAGGGAGGCCTCTTCAAAAGGCTGTTCAAAGCTCAGCTTACTTATAACCTTAACAGGTTGCTCCCGACATTTATCTACCAAAGACTCTTCAACAGAATATTCCCATGTCAGAGTTCCTGAGTCCTTTACTGGCTGTTTCCTACTTGAAATTGAAATTACCGAATCATCCTTAACAGGCTTTTGTTGGAACACATTTTCTAAGGTCTCTTCAACAAGTTTAGAATCCACATCTGGCTTTTGCAGTCTCGAGGTGCCCTTCACAGCTGGCTGCTCATTACTTGGAGATTGTGAGTCCTTAACCGTTTGTGCTTGATCGGGAATTTCTGAGTCTTCTTTAACAGACCTTCCTTGACTCAGATCAACTACGATCTCGTCAACAGGTTGTTCCCAACTCAAAGCTTGAGATTCCACAACTGAATTAGACTGGCTTGAAATTACAGAGGCCTCCATAACAATTTGGTTCTCACTTGGAGTTTCTGAGTCTTCAACTGATTGTTCCGGACTAGTTTGTCTTTGACTAGGAATTACTGAGGCCACCTTGAGAGGCTTTTCTTGGCTCACATTTACCAATCCCTCTTCAACAGGTTGTTCCCAATTTATTGTTCCAGTGTCAACTACTGGTCGTTCCTGAATTTTCTCTTCAATTGGTTTATCCCGACTGACAGATACCGAATCCTTAACTACTAGTAGTTCCTGACTAGGAATAACATTCACCTCATCTTGCTCTCCCTGGCTTGTTTTAACCAGGTCCTTCCTAATGGGCATTTCTTGGCTCATAGTTACCAAGCCCTCTTCAACAGATTGTTCCCATTTCATTGTTCCAGTGTCAACTAACGGCCGTTCCAGAGTTTGACTGGGAATTGAGTCATTCTTGGCAGGCTTTTCTTGAATCACAATACTCAAGGCCTCATCTTCAGGTTGTTCCCATTGCAAAGTTCCAGAGTCTTCAACTGGTCTCTTCTGACTTGTTAGGAATGAGTCCACAACAGGCACTTGACTTGACATTGATTCTTCCTCAGTAGGCTTTACTTGAATCACACTACTAAAGGCCTCGCCATCGGGTTGTTCCCATTGCAAAGTTCCAGAGTCCTCAATTGGTCTCTTCTGACTTGGAAGTACTGAGTCTTTCTCCAGAGGCTGGTCTTTACTTGGAATTGAGTCATCCTTGGCAGGCTTTTCTTGAATCACATTACTCAAGGCCTCATCATCGGGTTGTTCCCATTGCAAAGTTCCCGAGTCCTCAACTGGTCTCTTCTGACTTGGAAGTAATGAGTCCACAACAGGCACTTGACTTGGAATTGATTTTTCCTCAGTAGACTTCTCTTGACTCACATTACTCAAGGCCTCGTCATTGGGCTGTTCCCATTGTAAAGTTCCGGAGTCCTCAACTGGTCTTTTCTGACTTGGGAGAAATGAGTCTTCAACAAGCTGCTCTTGACCTGGAATTAAGTCATACTCTGCAGGCTTTTCTTGACCCACATAACTCAAGGCCTCATCATCGGGTTGTTCCCATTGTAATGTGTCAGAGTCCTTAACTGTTCTCTTCTGACGTGAAATTAATGCATTTTTTTCAACAGGCTGGTCTTGACTTGGAATTGAGTCTTCCTTCTCAGACTCTTCTTGACTCACATCCTTCAAAGCCTCATCGTCAAGCTGTTCCTGTTCCCACTGCAGAGATTTTGACTTCTCAACAGGCTTTGTTTGAGTTGGAAGAACTGACTCTTTGTCAACAAACTCATCTTGACTTGGAAATGAGTCTGCCTTATCAGACTCTGTTAGACTGACATCTTTCAATGCCTCATAATCAGGTTGTTCCCATTGCAGAGGTTTGGAGTCCTCAACAGGCTTTGTTTGAGTTGGAAGAACTAACTCTTTGTCAACAGCCTTGTCTTTACTTGGAATTAAGTCATCCTTATCAGACTCTTCTTGACTCGCATCTTTCAAGGTGCCATCATCAGATTGTTCCCATTGCAGAGGTTTTGACTCCTCAACAGGCTTTGTCTGAGTTGGAAGAACAGACTCTTTGTCAACAGTCTCGTCTTGACTTGGAATTGAGTCTTCCTTATCAGATTCTTCTTGACTCATATCCTTTAAGGCCTCATCATCAGGTTGTTCCCATTGCAGAGGTTTTGTCATCTCGACAGGCTTTGTCGGAGTTGGAAGAACTGATTCTTTGTCAACAGTCTCATCTTGACTTGGAATTGAGTCTTCCTTATCAGATTCTTCTTGACTGACATCTTTCAAGGTGCCATCATCGGGCTGTTCCCATTGTAAAGGTTTCGACTCTTCAACTGGCTTTGTCTGACTTGGAAGAACTGATTCTTTGACAACAGTCTCGTCCTGACTTGGAATTGAGTCTTCTTTATCAGACTCTTCTTGACTGACATCTTTCAAAGTGCCATCATCAGGTTGTTCCCATTGCAAAGGTTTTGACTCCACAACAGGCTTTGTCTGAATTGGAAGAACAGACTCTTTGTCAACAGTCTCGTCTTGACTTGGAATTGAGTCTTCTTTATCAGACTCTTCTTGACTGACATCTTTCAAGGTGCCGTCATCAGGTTGTTCCCATTGCATAGTTTCTGTCTTCTGAACAGGCTTTGTCTGAGCTGGAAGAATTGTCTCTTTGTCAACAGTCTCAACTTGACTTGGAATTGAGTCTTCCTTATCAGATTCTTCTTGACTCGCATCTTTCAAACCCTCATCATCAGGTTGTTCCCATTGCAGAGGTTTTGACTCCTCAACTGGCTTTGTCCGAGTTGGAAGAACTGTCTCTTTGTCAACAGCCTCGTCTTGACTTGGAATTGCGTCTTCCTTATCAGATTCTTCTTGGCTAACATCTTTCAAAGTGCCATCATCAGGTTGTTCCCATTGCATAGGTTTTGACTCAACAGGCTTTGTCTGAGTTTGAAGAACTGATTCTTTGTCAACAGCCTCGTCTTGACTTGGAATTGAGTCTTCCTTATCAGACTTCTCCAGGCTCACATCTTTCAAGGTGCCACCATCAGGTTGTTCCCATTGCAAAGGTTTTGACTTCTCAACTGGCTTTGTCTGAGTTGGAAGAACTGATTCTTTGTCAACAGTCTCATCTTGACTTGGAATTGAGTCTTCCTTATCAGATTCTTCTTGA
>JAUMTS010126553.1:0-10080 GCA_032273385.1 Ophiopholis aculeata | reverse complement strand
TCTATTCAAGCGAAAGAATATGTGTGCACGTTATCATCATATTAGCCAAACTCTAAATGCATATTAAACTTTAGGGGCTAATAAGAAATCCATAATGCTTATACATTATAAATTAAACAAACACATATCAGATTTTAGTTTGCCATCTTTGTAATAGGCGTTTTGTTTTACAATGATTTTCTGTTACGTCTGATTTGGTGGAATTAATTTCCGATCAATTAATTTGGTGTTAAGAACTCTTCAAAGTACTAGCTCTAGTTATCCCATTACATTTATGTAACCACAATATGATATCTTATAAGTAACTTAATAAAGTTAAATCTTACAGTGTTGTATTCGTTTCAATTCTCGTCACAAAACAAATTGGTTGTAAGTAACAGGTGTCTCTATTGTCGTTATGTATTGCTGATGATTCGATTGGGAAAGCGTCTTTATTAAAAATTCACCATTCCTGTAAATGAAGCAAATATGTTACTTGCGGTACTGATATGATATTGACAACCTACAACGAACCGGTTGTGAGGTCGCAAGGGCTCATGCAGATATATAGGTCGATACACTTTACAGTATTCAATATGAAACTAAGGCTATTCAATTCAAGTATAACATGTGATACAACTTATTAAAACCGAAATCAAAGCCTTAAATTTGAAATATTGAAGCTTCACATCCGATTCGTTGTAGATGGTCACATATTAACCTCCTCCCGAAAAGTGTAACAAGATAAGCTGCTGTTAAAACGGCCTATTATTGTGATGTCGTTGTGAACAACTATAAATTTGTATTAATGAGCTCAAGTTTGTATAAATATATATTCTTAATAATGTAAATCTAAAAAATAATAAGTACGTTAATTATTTTAAATTTTGGCTTTAGTTTTTTTTTTGTGTGTGTATTGGAATGCAATCTATCTAACTATCGGGTACAATCTAATTAATATCCGATAAATTAGTTTTTCTTTTTTTTCTCTTTGTTTTTATTGATTAAGATGGTATGCATAATTGTATAGTTAACAGCTTCACATTAGGACAAGGTGCAACTAATTATATTTCTTCAGCATGATTTTGCAACCACGATAGTGTACATGATGACTAGATAAACCTAAAAAACGACACGCAATTACATAGGCGAGTCTCGCATATTGTTTGTGTTTTTTGACTGATTTTGCTGTTTGCTGTTGTTTGTAAACAAACGCAATCAATTTTAGATTGACGCAAATTGAGGTGTGACCTTTTATAACGAAGGAATTAGTTGGAGCCAAACTAGCCGTTCTCGAGTCTCGGTCTAAATCCGGGTCTCTCACACCTACGACCTCTAGGTGACTTTTTGGTGGGAATCTTGATTACCTAATCTACCGATAAGAATCGAAAAGTGTTGCACGACTTAAAGGGCAAAGTGCTTCAATCGCAACTGTCTGGCATTAAAAAATGACGAACAACTGTCATTTGATAGATTATTCTAAAAACTGCATGGTTCTTTAACTTGGGGATTTAACTGTATTCAATCCTAGATATTATATCAGTAGAGCAGCATTGGTGTCATCTTCTAGATCAGAATATGTCCTATGTAGGATTCGTGGGAAACCATTTTCTTCAGTGAACCATTCAGAGCAAACTGCTTTGCCTAGAGGGCAAAATTTGTGTAATGCATCTTTATCAAAGTGATACGTCATAAACTTGACATTGTATAAGTCGTCATGTAGTCCCCTGAAGGTACAGCCTACAATATGACAAACACTTAAAGAAACAACTCAACTCATTTGCTTGCATCAAACTGTTATATCTATTTCTGTTGCACGAAAGACATCCGAATGTGTCTCTCAATGACATGAATGAGGAAGTAACGTCCATGCATTGTAATACTCTCCTTTAATATTTCCATATATATGAACTAAATGAAAAATTATATAAATGGGAGGTCAAACTATTCATGCGCATTACGGTGTTTGTTCGTCATTTTTACCAAAAGAACAATAATTCAAATGCTTTACAAATTCTGTAGATTCGTAAAGACCACACAAAATAATGTTTGTAAAATGGAACAAAATAATGTAAAGCGGGGCAAGCCAAAGGATAAAATGATCTTTATTTGTTTATTGTTATTTAACGCGTGCTCAGTCCCCTTGTACTTATATATGTAAATGCCTTTTGTTTTGTTCCTTTTAGGTTAAAGATGTCCATTTAATGTGGTTTTGTACATAGAATGTCGATGCTTGCCTCATTGGGCCTCCCAGTAACAAATAAAATAGCAACAGCAGGCAAACAATCAACCATGTAAGTTTTGCAGGCTTTGGGATAAAATCACGAGTATACGATAACATAACACTGTACCTTTTTATGTGTGTTGCTTATAATATCAGTTTACTATTTGATTACGTTGCAGAGAGCACGCTGACAGCAATGATGGTATGACGTCGGTGTAAGTTTGTCAACTATTTAACCGTGGCAAAGTACAAAAGGATGAGTATGATTAGTAGCGAGTCTGCAGGTCATAGGTCACGAAAATAGTTTCATCATCGACGCCATGCGATAATCAACACCTTGCGAAGCAAACAACATCTCAGTTATCATGTAAAGATTCCAACTCGCACCTTGGTGAAATGAACCGAGAAGAAACATACTCAATGAGTTACATGAACAGATGATGATCATCATGTTGAATAGCTTTCAACTGTGGCTATCAAAACACGTTTAACAGTGTTTTGAAGTTAGGCAAAGATACGATAAAGAAGAAGCCCGAGAAACTTTAAAAAAAAAAAAAAATGTTGGTAACATTTCTATCTCAAGTATTACATAAGATTGGTACCACCTCAAGGCAAGTTATTTATAGCCGCTGCTCAAGGCTAAGCTAAAGGGCATTTTCTGTTCAAAAAAACTTGCGTTCGTTACTAACTAACGAACACAGGGACATGAGGACATATAGAGCTGCTACCCGCAGATAAAAACCAATTTTAAACATAATTTACAACGATACTTCTGTCTAACCTATTAAGGGACCCTACCTAACCTAAGTTGATATTGGCGAATCATATATAAAGTCATTATATTCTTTAATTGTTTTTGAACATGAAGTTAATCCAAAACGGGCCACGCCCCAGCATGTTAAATATGTTCAATACTTTGATAAAATTCCTCGTGTATTTCAATGTTTGTTTCGGTCTTTCAGACATCTCATAGGCATCATCGTAAAGTCGTTGTTTTGAATTACTCAAAAATTACTAGGAAAGTGAAAATTCCCTTCCCTGAAATATCGAACATGAAGTATTCTATGAAATATTGCACAAGATTTACATGGCTGTCATTTTCAGGAGGTCAAACAATTAAATATGAAAGAATCCAGTGATCATGACCTGTAGACATGGTAGAGGCCTGGTCAGTTTGTTAAAATAAAAAGTGTTGGCCAGCTCCAGATCAATTATTCAAAAAGTAAAGTAAATACTACAAAACTGAAGAAACTTTTTTGTAAATTTCATGACATATTAAATAGTTTAGTCACTAGAACTCGTAAATTAACAATTTTATTAGGACTCATAACAGCATACTCTCTCACAAAGAAGCAAATTTTGACATTGAAATCATGAGTCGGACTAGAAAGATCAAACCATTAAACACGTTTTTTTCGTTTAACGATCATTACAAAGAATCCCACGGCTCTGCTTAGGCACGATCCTACATCTAGAATGAAATGTGAACGGCACAATTAATCCCAAGAGATAATAGCATTGTTTTGACCTACAAATAAAATCACAAGAGTTATACTACTTTTATGACAATTTGACAGGTAGATGCTACCACACAAAATTAAAATGCAAAGGGAATTTCACACATTTATAAACCCGAGTTATATACTAATTCAACAACACAGTCTGTCTTGAGTTTACTATTATTTTAGCGATTCAGACAAATTAGTTATGTACAATGCAAATGTGCATGTAAAGCAAATGTATGCTATGTAGTGCGACAAAGCCATTGAAAAATACACTTTTTTAAAACCTTTTCCTAAAAAACAATAAAAGCATCTTATTCTGGTGATAAGTGCCATTAATGTATATAGACCAGCTTATGTGGTTCTGATAATGTTGAAAAACACAATGATTTCATTTTTAAAAAGCAAACATAATTTTTAGAATTAAATAAGTTATCAAGACAAATTAGGGGGACACAATTACAACAACACATTGATGCTTTGAGATTGGTTATTTATTTAGGTAGTAAATTGCTGTGCAACTTTAGACTTCCCATTGCATTTGTATAGCAAGCCTTAATGAACGCAACATTTGTTTAATGCATACATTTACCAACCTAAACTTGCGGAGGGAAACGGTAATTACACTGCCCTAAAATTATTTCTTAATTAATTTGGTAAATTAAATTGAACAGAATATTTTCTACAGTTGTGTGAAGATATGTATATGATAGGGACAATTGTTACATGTATAACAAGACCCTACTTTCGCTAGTTTGAAAGGTCAAGTATCTTGTCAAATCGGGAATATGTGACCCTTCTCCAAACCTTGCAATCTTAATTTGAATTCATTTTCTATTTTTGTTTGTTTATATAATTAAAATTGGGGTTTCAAAGTTTGTCACACTTTAATAAGAAAATAATGCTTATAAATTTGTTGCATATTATTTTAAAAGCCTGCATTGTAAATGGTACAACAAAGATGTGGTAATAGTGTTTGGTGATCCGGTACAAGAAGATGGCCCTTGTCCGGTATTATCAAATGATAATCTCATAGCGTATAAGTCTTGTCAGTTTTCACTGCCGTTTTTTCCCTTCTTCATAATTTTACTTTATATTTGTTTTGTGTGCAACTTCTTGGTTTAAAAGTGACTGTCAGAATTTTCCGGTTTTCCTACGTAGTTCTTTATCCAAAAACGAGAACATTTTCCATCTAAATGTCCAAACTTCCTGAAAATAAGCATCTCAATTTACAGCATATTTTCCATAATACATCTTTTGACGCACTAGTTGAGTAATTTCTACCATAAATAACCGAACGCTGATTTTGCATTCTTTATTTTAGAATGAACCCCCAAACAATTGTCTTGATATTTATATACATCATGAATGGTTACTTCTTACGTCCTCAGAAATGTTGTTTTGTTGCAGTATTGTTTTGTGGAAAGCACAAAATGGCGTCTTCAAAGAAATGGTGTTTTGGGCTTGTTCTTCTCTTGAACAACCGTCATTTAAAGTCATCGTACATCCGAACGACTTAGAATTTTGAAATGAGGTAAATGTCTATTTATCATACACGGTTTCTCTGCAGTATGAATACTGATTTTTAAAACTTCTTAACGCCCGAGTTAACTTCGAAAGAATTGAACAACGGCGAGCATAATCTGCATATGGGTTGTTACTATTCAACATACCTGATATTAGCTGTCCTGTGTCAGTTCTGCCTTTCTTGCCAAACATTGCCCTTCTTCCTCTTATGTACACTAGGCAGGCATTACATATTACAATGCATCAACAGTTTGCTCAAAAAGAGACAATTCTCCTAATGGTTTTTACGTCATAACATGTATAAGGGGTCTGGTGGACCACACTGTTTCTTCCTATCCATCAGGTCCAACTAAAGGGACAAATGAACAAATAACTGTTGTACATACCTGATTTAGATTTGCTGGTAGGACTGTGTTCTTCTCTTGACTCTCCATTACTTCTCCCAATCGGTGAATGTAAACCCCCGGGACTTGATGCCTGTATCGGCGAACAACTCCCATCCCCCATATCTCTCATGTCTCTTGTATCTCTGGATTTTAATGATTCGGGTAAATGAGGTGATGAGGTACCTAAATAGTCTGTATGTGCCACGGGATGGCATAGAGTCATATTGGACATTGAGCCGCTTGTAACGGGCATAGTGACGGGCATAGTGCATGATGCGGCCCATTCTGCTGGCATAGGTTGGTGGTGATATTGACCGGCTGCTTGGCTGGGAGACTGGTGTGACCCATACGGTACGCTGCTTAGCGGAACACACGCACTTGGGAGTGATCGCTGGAAAATAAAATAAGAACAAGGATAAGTAAACTATATAATTATAAATCAAAAATTTAGATGATGATAAATTTGATATTAAAATAATTGTGAGAATAACTAATTTGTATCAATCTTTGTAGTCAATTTCAATATTAATTGCGGGATTAATTGTCATGGCAATCGTACAAGAAGCTTAGTCCTGTTTCAAATTACTACAGATTGCCATATTGTTTAATTTGTCCAACCAAAGTATTGTCCAACATTCAGTAATGAACACAACATCTTTTGTGTGGTAATTAAAGGAACTACCCATAATCCTGAATTTCAAATTTCACTTTCGTCCACACTTTCAAATGTGTTTGCATATTTAGAAAGCCCTCCCATATGCTAGCATATGTACAAAACATCTTCTGCAGAAATGGCATATTTAGTGCAAAAGAAGCATTTAATTGCAGTTTCAATTAATTTCTCTCCGGAGAGAAATTAACTCAAAACCTTGAGTTTTTCTATCGACTTGACCATTTGATCCTTGGGTTTTTGTTTATATAAACTTTTTCTTAAGAGTTCTTTTCTAAGAAGAAAACCACACTTAAGATTTGAGAAATTAAAAAACACTGCTTATAGCGCCCCCAAGAATCAAACTTGCTGAAAACCCTCTTTTCTTCACAATTTAAGCAATTTTATGGGGATTTTGTTGTTCGTTTTGATTCATATGTCTCTGTACTTGCTTCTGGCAATGTTTAGTGAATTTTTCTGACCAGCAGAAATCATGGACAGTCCCTTTAAAGGCAGTTAGGCATCATTGGGCATCTAATACAAAAACAACTGTTATTCTACTAATTAATTTAATCAATTAACTCTGCCATATATTGTGAATTTATACCACACCAACTGCGAACCTGAATCCCCCGAGACTGTCTCTCAATTTTCATATGGCGGTAGGGAGAGCCTTGATATGTCCATTTGGTGTTACTGATGGACAAAGAAGCTTAGGAACAATAACCGTCAATCTGAGAAGGGGACGTGTTCAACAACTGTAATATAAACAAAGGAACTGGGACGAAAGAAATGTCAATTAGAGAGCGAAACAACGAAGACATTTATATGTACAAAACCAGTGATTTTGGTTTTATTTAGTAACATATTCACAAGTTTAATATTATCACTAATTATTTCATGATCTTATTTGGCGAAAGTGTCTTTTTAAATAGATTTCGGACCAATTTCAGAATCATAAGATTTGGGTCACTTGCTGACAGCTTTCACTTTGCAATATGACAACATTACGCGTTCAGGTCGATGATGTTTATTTTGGTATAGTTGTATGTTTATTTGAAGAAAGCTTATAATGACCCCATTTTACTTGCGACGTTGATGGCATAATTGACGGTTTCCATGGCGACTAAGACTCTTCTTTAAGCAGGTGGCTGGTATAGTTTTAAGACAGATTCATTAACCGATCACTCATTAAAATGCAATAATGATAATTTTGACATTTTACGATTCACAAACTCTGTGCACTTCATATTCACACGGATTGCCGGTACCAGCCATCGTGTCTCCTTAGCTAGCACTCAGTCTGGTAGAAAGCATAACATTTTACAAAGGTACCGCGAGAAAATCCCAAAATTAGGTTGTATTAATTTTAATCGTATGTTGCCGAAAGGATATGGACCTAAACCTTTAGCTACCTGAATAAAGATACTAAAAGTACTGTAAAAGATACGTGATGTATGTTGGTTCTACCAGTTCTAGCTAAGGAGACACGATGTACCTGTATATCCTAACACTATTGATCTATGAATCACATGTTGACGAACTGGCTGAATTATTCCAAAATCTGTTTGGATCCACCAACAATATCCCACAACACCCTCTTTATAAGAAATGGAGTTTATCAGAGGATGTGCCCTTTAGCATATTTAGGACAAATTACAAGAGCAAAGCACAAAATTATGTTGCATTTATTCTAATCATAATATGGCTTACATAAACAAACCCAAACATTGTTCAAACGATACAATTTAGCAAACAAACTGGATTAACTTGTATCTTCCAAATCTCATCAGATCCCCTTTATTATCAATAACATCCTCTTTTGTTTATCAGAGGGCTTCCCTTTGCATCTGGTTACTTTATGGCCACATTTTGCTCTTTCAACAATAGTGTTATTTATAATCCTGGGTAATTCAATCAAACATGCCGACCCAACAGTACATCATTTGGTAGCTGTGGGGGAAGTCACGACGTCCGGATTGAATCCCAGAATGGGAAAACTCCCCTCGATGACCTTGGGAAGTTCAGACTTTTAGATGGATGGCACAGTTTCAATAGAGAAAAACAAAACTTGCAAATTCTGTTTACATTTCTCATTGCTAATCAGAATAAGATGTACATTCTAACGTAAAAGTCACTACATAAATGTCAGCTCAAATAAGAGAGTGCGTTTTGTCTTATTTGTCTTTTAATCAAGTTCAAACGTTGTAATGAATTGGGTCGCCACAATCTTTTGGTCTTAGGCACATACTGTGTCTAATCCGCTCCCTGAAGATTCCGAGTAGAATTGGCATAGACTGAGTACCTACAGGGCAGGGATCACTTCAGTATACTTCTATAGAAAGCTACTAACTACTACTTCTAGTTTTCGTGTAGCCTAAACGATGTTGTTGTTATAGTGTTCAACTTCTTTATTATAAAAACCCTATCCATGCACATACGATTGAGTAAAATTCATTAAAAGGTTGGTCTTTTTAAATATAGAGTACTTTGCCTGTTTACTCGAGGCAATATTGTATGCAGATACTGTTAAATACAATGTTTAGATGAATGTTCAAGTATGGGCTTCTATGTATAAGTTAGGTCAATACTGGTATATCCATTTCATTATGTAATGATTTATTTTTAACTATTTATTTTATGTACTTGACAACATACAGGTCAAGTCAAATATATGCATGAACTACCATGAAGCAAGTCATTATAGCATAGTAACAATAATCGGTAATGTATAGGCGTTGTATTACATATTTCGTGTATCATAGCCATAAATTAGACCATAGTATAGATACAACGTTATGATCACATCTGATACCATGGCATTAATCCTAAATCTAGAGATTATTGAAGCACAACACAGCCCTATGTAATTTGTCAGAAGCTCATGGCGGCATGTCAAAAAGGCGTCGTGATGGTGTTCCACTCCACTAGAACAAAGAGCAAACTACTTCTTGGCCTGTGTAATCAAGGCTTCATTTTTGTCTAATAAAATTAGTAGTTTGGACTGTATAAATTATCTGCTGGACAGGTGGACTACATGATCATGATGAATTGTGGGTAATTAGTTCATATTTTTTATGTTGTTTGTATGTTGTGAGACGGAGGATTGCTATATAAGACCATAAATGCCATACAAAGTAGGCCATTGGTGGGTCTTGCAGAATTAAGCATGCAATGAAAGTATGACCGAGAGGAGCAAAGTGATTCTGATGTACACAAATTTACACACATTGAATGTTGACAAGGCAGTCCAGAAATCAAAACAATTGCATTTGTCTCATGTGCAAGCATTATTAGAATGGTGGCAAAGAGTACACATAGCTCATTCAAATGGCTATAGATGTAAAATGAAAACAAATGTGATGAATCAATTAGTTCGTTGAAGATTCCAACTTCCAAAGTGTACACAAAATGTAAACAGTAAACATGTTTAACAGCCAAATAAACATACAGTACTATTTCATTCATAAAGGTAATCGCCTCCATACGAAGAAGATGTAAAGTAATGATGATGATGATTATGATGAGTTCTGTTGATGAGAGTTTCAGGGTTGCCTATATCATTGGGAGTGCAAGTTTACGTACTGTATACATCATCAAATTAATGGGGCGTGTACCGCAGTCGATCTATTTCGCCCGTGCTGTCTCATTTTGTAAACACATGAATACATCTCAGACTGCGTTCTACTAAATGCTTGAATTAATATAAAGTCCTGCAGCATTTGACAAGTAAACTTGAGAAATCGAAATAAAATTTGCAATGGTAGCTAATGGTGCCTTGCTTTTGTAACTGTCATCGAAAACAGCAGGTCA
>JAUMTS010126442.1:0-10080 GCA_032273385.1 Ophiopholis aculeata | reverse complement strand
ACATTGTGTGTGAAATTAGTAAAAATATCATCAAGACAAGGTTGCCAGTTTGTTGTTCTTTTTTGTGTATTTTGCTAAGGTCAATTCTGGTCACTTTGGTCCTTTGTTGCTGTTAAATATTCTTTTGTTTGATTCTATACAGCTTGTATCATAGGTGTTTAGCACGATAGCAGCTGATAATTTCTTTTACACCTTTCATGGTCTTTGAGAGAAATTGATAAAAATGCATTAATTTTTAATATCTAATTTAATTTCAATGATATTTTTTACCAACATTAACATGATCAGATGCAGTCTGCTTACGTCACATTGTCAATAACACCTCAATAAGGTCTTGATTTTGTTTCTTGTTTTTTAATAACATTTTAGTTTAATTTGGGCAAGGTAAGTTGAATTCATTATGAAAATTGAATTACAATTTAACCTGCGAATTGCATTTCTATTACTACACAAGAAAAGCTAATAATCTCAAAAAGATTCAAACAACCTTTTGAAATAAAGGTATATTCAATACAAATAGTAGTACCAGTCAAAAACTCCTTTGTTAGTTTTCACATGCCTTTTCTACACAATGTAAAACATTTAAATCATAGACTAAAGCGACTTAATAAAACTTCTTGCATTACAAATTACTTAACACCAAAACATAATCAAAATATGCTTTTTTAATTATTTCATAAATAGAAGAGCAAGAATTTTGTGGGTTTTTTTTCAGTATAAGAATACCTTATCTAGTCGTGTGGGGTTGGTAAGGTAACGTATAACAAACACTATTTCCAATATACAACCATATATCTCATTAAGTAGACAATTGCTATAAGGTACAAAGCCCTTTAAGTAATGAGTAAGATGAACCAGTTTTTCTAATGCCCCAGAATTGCACTTTAATTGGAAAGTACAATGTCATCGCAATCAATTCAACATCTTTAATTTCATATTTTAGTTAATTTAACCCACCAGAGCAACAAAAAAGGAATATCTTATTAAACTCAAATGAAGTCAATATTTCTCATATCTTATCTTAAAATCTCATCTTATGAATTTCAGGCACATCTATCTAGTGGACCAAAAATAAAACCTCAAAAGTTTGGGACTGAAGTCTGTCCATTAGGAAAGTAACCAATAAAGAAACGGTCCCTCAAGCCACTCACGCCATCAGCATTAACAACAAGAAGTCGTCTCTATTAGATCGCTGTCACAAATACGGAAATTGGTGAAAAAATGAAGGGACAGTACATCATAAAGATGCCTTCAGGGATTGGTCACGATAATTACTAGGTAGTGTTGAGGAGGAAGCGCTGTAAGGCCCATGAGGCCAGGGAGAGTACTACTACATCCCACATGCATAGCTAGCTTTATCAAATATATTAGAGAGTTGAGTCTGTATTTATATTCTACCTTTAGAGTGCCTACCCTGTTTGTTACTTTGTACATTGTAGTCCGTAGCACAGGGCTACAACCATGAAACAATTTAACACCATTTAAACAAGTCTCGCACATGGCCTTAAGCTGAAATTACAGACCTATGGACAGCATTTAAACCTGTTCGTGACCAGAAGCTTTATAGAAAGAAACTTTATTGTAACTAAATTGGGCTTGCAATGACTTATTCCTATTTTATTTCAATAAAGGAAAGATTGGCACATCTTATTTTGTAGTTCCTTATTTCAAGTGTAACTCTGGTTTTTTAATTGACTTTTTCACTGATTTCCGAATTTGGGACAGCGGTCTAGTTGTACAACATTTCATGTTGGAGAACCTAATCTCTGGAATAAGCTGGTTGATATTAATACACGCTCATAATTTTGATTTAGTGTCTCTTGGCCAAATCAACTGCTTTATTCAGTGTACAAACCTCATACTGGTAATGTTCAAAGCTTATAGGCAAAGTATTTAACTATTATTTTGATTACAAGCTGTTAATTTAAATACTTGAAAAACGTTATGGCGATAAATATCAAGATTTGCGCACCACATTACAAAATGTAGGGTAGCGTGATGCCTTGGTGATTCAGATAGCTCTCCTGGCAAAGGATGCTCTGATGTTCAAAGTTTTCTTAGACAACAAGCAGTTGCCATTCATACTATTATTCTAAAGGGATCCCACTGTGCATTCTGAGATAGATGATATATATATTGGCAGATCAAATGAACATAATCAAACTCAATTTGAAAGTCTTTCATTTTGTGTGATTTCAGTTTATTGGAAGGAACGGATGACTAGTGACTAGTGAGTGATGCTGGGGTTATCTCTGAAGGTTTTGATATTATATTATCAAGTTAAATGAGTGAGCTGGAAGCCGGTCAGATTCTATTTTCACTTTTATACTTGATTGTATGCATCGTTTTACTAGCTACTTTTTGCAAAAACCCCTCTATTGAAGTTGGTCAATTGTTTCCAAAGGTATTAGCAATTGAATGGTTGCAAAAACAATAGGAAACAAAAGACAATTTTTTTTATTTGGCTGATCTCCAAATCAACATGAGCAAGTCTTTGCATTTTGCGTGATCCTCATATATATACAATAAATTATAGACCCAATAACTTTTGAGGTTGAAAAGTAAATTTTATAGCATTAACTACAAAGTGGTAAATATCTTCTTTGCTATCTCCTGAAGATAACTATTATCATACAATGTCATGTTTAAGTGACCTAACAAGGTCGAACCTATCCTTCTACATGTATAAAGCGCTAAAATGGTACTACTGATATATTGTGATCCACAATGTGTGAAGTCATCCCTTTCTCCTGCTCCAGGTCATATAGGTAGGATCCATTTTAACACTTACAGCAAACTCAATAGCTATCAAGATTTCCATTACACATGTATAACAATTAATCAAATTAAAGGTTTTTAGAGCTGCCATTTAAAACAATTTCTACAAAATTATAAACAAAACTAAAAGCAGGCCGAGATAACAATAAATTTCTGATTATCACTCATGTGAAACACACTCATCAGCCACTTTTGGGATTGCAAAAAAGACAAATTAAACTATACTAGTGGATACATAGCCTTTTCTGTTTTAAGTTGACATGTATATACAAAAACACTGTCCATAACTCCCGCCATAGCTGACGGGTACAGGTGGATTGCGGAATAACGCTCTGAAGTCGGGCATTCTTAAGATAATCAATTGTTGTAACTTCCTTCTCTAATCAAAGTCTTGCACATGAGTAAATATACTATCCAAAAAACAAAACATTTCTGTTACGCTAGCGGATTTACACTATCTAAAATCCACTAGAAATTGAATTCAAGTTTATCCATGCGCAAATCGACACATTTACTTAAAATCAAAATTGGTCGCAACACCATGTTTCTAGTTTATTCACTGACGTTAATGTCTAGAATCACTGTCATGTGTTGTGTATCCTGTGACATGATTGGTTGTGAGAGGTTGTATACCAAGCTGTATTGATATAACGAAGACATCCTGGCTTATTGGCTCCTAATGTGATTATATACGCTAGATCATCTTAAGGCTACCGGCGTTGGAGTGGCTTTAGCTGCCGGGTATTAAAAACGAGTATAAAGCCTTTTGCAAAATTGTCCTGACATCCTGTGCATGCCTGCTCCGGTTTAGGTTAACATAAAAGATAACAAAATAAACGGCAAAATGTTGATGCAGATTTTATGTATGATTTCCGTATGCATACAATAACTAAACCTAATTATATGAAGTAGGGGAAAAGGTCATCAAATATGGCTCACTCAGTTTTCAAAATTATGGAAATTGGCAAAACTGAATCAATATCATAAGGAAATAATTTCACCTGCCTCTAGCTCATTTTCTTCTTTTCTTTTGGTTGGTTTCAAGCATAATTGAGATTTCGCACGTATGGAATAGCACAGTAGAAGTTGCCTGGAACTAATAAAAACGTGATAAGGTTGCTAAGACGCTGGTCAAGAGATGGGTATTGATTGGCTGTCCAATTATCCAATTTAAAGAAAAATTAAGGCTCAGTATTGACAAATTTATCTAATTTAAAGCAAATCTGAAGGTTTGAGTGGGGAAATGTTAGGCTCGACAGCTACCATTATCTAGAAAGAAGAAAAGACCGTGAAGCATTTGTGACTGGATACAGTGTATTTTGTTACAATGCAACAAAATACTCCATTTTCGGGGAAAATTTTGAATCCAAGTATTGGATATCCACATAACCCATAAAAATTGGGTAAATTGAGCCCATACTTATTGGTAGAGATATACATTTTGAACATTTTGAAACTGATTGGTTCTTATGCAATGACCATTAGCTCTATTTTCTAGAAAGTGTTTGAATTTAGTCAGAATCAAAAAGAAGTCTTAATTTCAAAAACATATTGATGCGAGGTACATTATTCCGAACACTTACAGTATCACATACATGTTAAATGTATATTATCTCAATATCAATTGGATCAAAGATCAATATCCCTAACAAATATGGTTTAAATCTACATCATTTTAATATTATTGTGTGCCAGAACAGAAAACAATTGGCACAAAAAATGCAATATCAAAACAATATGCAACATAATTTTCCTATAAAAGACAGACAAAAATGAAATGTAGACCAGGTCAATTTGCAACAAATTGCTGTAAACCAAAATCATTCTCACTTACTCACCCTAAATGAATCAGCTTGAGATCAACATTACCAGTAAATCGTGATATGTTTCTTTTTATTCAAAGCCTCTTGCCTCTGGTGGAACTATTAAAAGCACTATATTTTTGTAGCATTAATATTCACAATGATACTTCTGGGTAGTTTATATGTTTGTTTTGTATACATAAACAAATGTACACACTACTTGACGGTGGCCATGTGCATGCCTAGGCCTGGGAAACTGGGGTTTTGATGAATCACTGATTGCTATGTCTAGAACTTGTGTCTCAAACCATGCTGATTTGCCTTTCGATTTGTGTTAAATTTCTATATTGTGTCAAGATTGTTTAGTAAACCAATACTGTTCATGTCTGATGATTATTCTAAAATATGTGCCAATGTCTCAAGATCTTTTTGCCAAAAACAGAAATTTCTAGGATTTTTAAACAAAACATATTCATGATTCACTCCCAGATTTATTGTAAAAACTGAAAATTAAGTCACCACAAAATCTGCCTTCTCCTGGGTAATTGATACCCATCCATTAGTATTACAACATAAATGGGGTGGTGAGGATCCCAGTATAGGAAACATGCTAAAATTGACACTTGAAGTAGACGATAACAGATGGTATCAAGACTCGGTAAAGACTGATTAAAATTCACCATTCATCATCCTATGAATACATGTATTAGTATATGACAAGATGCATTTGTTTTTCTAGGCTCAGATTTATGCAAGGAGGTGCTTGAACAACAGTGTAAAATTTACAATATGATGGTTTGAAGTCTTGTTTTACGGCTAAATATGCATCAGGCAATAAACCCCTTCCTTGATTTTGCATTCAGTACATGATTAGTAGCCTGTTGGCCTCTTCACTCAATCTAAGACTACAAGACTTTAACTCTCGTCATGCGAATATCCAGCTTAAAAATATCAAAATTGTGATTGTTATCTTAATTTCTTGATATCTGTATATATTTCTTATCATTTTTTTCATAGACTCTCCATTTCAACCCTTATGCAATAGATATCATCACTGGGAATTGGAGAAAAAACCCCAATATATTTGCTCACAAATGTCAACCTTTGCGTTAATCACAAGGCTGACATAGGAGATAAATTTGGCGTTAATCACAAGGCTGACATAGGAGGGGGAAATGAAGCGCATGTAAAGGGCATGCAAGCCAATGAAGCATCTAGCTGATTTGCTGTGCACAACATGCGATGGACAACAAGATAATCATGTCGACTTATTATCCCATCTCTGTTGATGCATATATCTCAGGGTGCATAAAAATATTATAAATACTGACTAAATTCTAGATACACTATATAAAGCAATTTGTTGTCATGTTATGAGCAATCCGAAGGGTAGGATGCTTAAGGAAGACTGGAGATTACAACATAGCATTGCTCCAATCATTGGCAAGTTCCAGTATTGGATTCCACATTTTATATCGCCGTTGGGCGGGAAAAAAACCGTCATATGTAGTTTGGGCCCTGAAACATGTATGAATTGAAAACTCCTGTATGTTACATAGGAGTTTTTGCTTAATACATGTTCATGGGCCGAAATTACATTGGAGGTTTTTCCTGCCAAACAATGATTTATTTCACTCAAAAAGTAAGTTGTGAGAAATTTGTTAAATCTCTATCTCATTATGATGATATATTTGTTTATTTTTCATAACTTACACTCTTGTACATGTCCAACCAATTGCACAGAAACTACATCTGTAAACAATACAAAATGTGTAGCTTTCTACTGAAGATAGCGCTCTTACTATCTACTTAAGATAGCATGTTGGTCATTATAATAATTACATTCAATTCAATTATAAATTTTCACAGTTTCAAAAATCTCTGACACAATCATAGGTCTTATTTTTATTCATAATAGTACAAATCAAATTGATTAATGAATCGATTTCAACCAAAATAGCCAACAATTAACAAGTATGTAACCAATTTGATGTTGAAGTTGAGGCTCTCCAAATTATACCTGTCTATGACGGATCGCTGAGTACAAGACCAGGCAGGTACTTGGCTTATACAACATCCACCCTGTGTGGTGTTTTTTCAAGCTCATCCAACCCGTGGAAATCATTAGAAAAGAGCGCCCTCTTATATTCTTGGCCTTTCATATCCCAATATTACCTTCTAATGATAGAGCCAAAACCACAGAATCCAGCTTCTGCAACAAGCACACTTTTCAGAGCAACTCATCAAACCTTAAGCAATTTTGCACAAGAAAATGCATCAACTCATTGAAATGATTATCCTGACCATGTCACATTGATTTCATGGGCAGCAAGCCTTGACCCAAATATGTCAAAGTATTCATCCGGCTTGACAGAAAGTTGCCGCTCAATTATATAATTTTGTCAAAGACGTTGTTTCTCTTTATGCTTGGTCTATTTGTTCTTTGCTTTTTATCTGCTTTCTGGTTTAAGTTGGTCGAAAATCTAATTTTATAACAATAAGCAATTGCATTTAAATGGAGTATCTTTGCGACTATAACAGGTAATTTTGCAAATTCAATCAACTTCGAATGTCAATATTTCATGAATTTTAGAAAATATTGTTGAGTTAATACATTGATCAACAAATTTCAGTGACTATGCGGAATTATAGATTTTTGGCAGAACAAAGTCAAATAATTACATCAATAATTGCTTATAAATGTACAGAAAAGGATTTAGAATTCACAGATTCTTTTTGCAAAATTCAATTTGTTCTGCTTTCCTGCTTCTGAAACACAAAGTGTGTTTGCGAAAGTCATGTTAACACTACTAACAGAGTTTGGTTCTAACCTGCTGTGTGTTGCTGATATGTCCAATAAAACTAACATGGCATATTTATCAAAATACTCAGGCAAACAGTACTGTATAAAGTAATAAAACATACTCAACTGTCACTTCTAGTTGCCATCTATGTGCAGCGGGCATAAAGCAGTTTCTGATTAAAGTCTTGAGATTGCAAGTTGAGATTGGTAAGTGAGAGTTTGCAATATTTTCTCCAAATCACAAGGGTTATTTCAGGAACTACAGAACCAATACTAGGCTTGTTTGTACTCAATTGAATACATTTTTTATATTGAATCTGAATATGGTAATGAAAATGTACATTTTGAAATATTTTTCAGAAAGTTTGAAATTTTTGACATGTCGTCTGCACTCCACATCCGCATGGAGAGGGTTAAAGTCCACAGGAAGATTGCAAGTTGAGATTGGTCAGAGTGAGAAATTTTAGTCGAAGAAAGAGACGTAACACAAGCGAGCCAGAGGCTTAAAAGTCTACACTGCACCCTTAAACTGTGTGATCAAGCATGACAAAGATTCAAATCGTTTCCCGGCACTAAAGCTTGCAAGATAAACATCAATTTTACGCATGCAATGGCCATTAGACACGCGCACAATGTCAAACGGTAAGAATAATTGTGTGCAATTTGAGATGTTATCCATTTATCATTTGACCATTTTTACCGGTTGTGCGATAGTGAAAGAGATAGAAATTGTGTTTAATTTAAAATTGACACATGATTCGATTGTAAAATCTTTCTCGACAAGTTAATAGAGTGTGAGAAAAGCCACAAATACTTTTCTTCTCTCGCTAACACGAGATGAAACCCATTTACGAATCGTTGAAACAATAATTAGATTCCAATCTGAAAATCCACATTTAACAAGATAAATTCAGAAAAGGAACCTTTGCCTTGTAGAAAAAACTTTCAAGTTGATTGCACTTACAGCACGAAGTGTAACCGTAGGAGGCAAGGAAACCTGATAGGAACAGAAAGATTAACAACAAATCAAATCTTTTTTCTCCAACAATTTCAAAATTCAGGAATGTGCCTCAGAATGTTACCGAGCGCTGTTTTTGTGGCAGGGAAGTATCGCATGTTAATCTTGGCAAACATTTTGTTAAATAAGACATCAAATTGTAGGGAGGGAACCAATCTCATTTGGTTTCATACAACGTTGAGTAAATTCTAGACAACATGAACTTTGACCCCGCATGGTTGGTAACAAACTATGAGTTTTGTTACAGGGTTAAGTTTCAAGGAATTGTGAACGCACCATAGCAGCATACTCAATTTGCTGATGAATGAGCAAACTTTGAAATCCAGACATTTTCCCTCTAAGCAAAAATCCCATTTAACACAAACTTTATGCCAGAATAAGTGTGATAAAATCCCTCAGATAAAATGACATGTCCTAAGGCATGAATGTTTTCTCCCCATTTCGGGGACAACGACCCATAATTTGGCAACAGGTGATCTGAGAGATTTATAGTTGCCAGAGAGGGTGAGTGACTTCCATTACTTTCTTTCCTTCCCAATATCTCATCAATTTTCCAGGGAAAAAAATCCTTAACCTTCTAACCAACAGAAAATATAAAGAGAAAACTAATATAAACAACACAGCTTTAAATACTTTCAGTTTTATTTAATTCATAAAATAACTAACTTTGAGTAATATAACCTCATAACTATGCCACTTGTCTTGGGAATCCATCTCATCATACAGCACTGAGAGAACTTTGACATTGGGATGTCATTCAATCCACAACTCATCTGTTGCAAAAACAATGTTGTCAAATTTAAGCACACTTATACATCACTGAAGCCATAATTTACCTCCATTAAACCCAAGTATTTGTAATAATATTTTTCAAACCCTCATGACAACAAATCCAGCGCATTTCTTCTCGAGTATAACGACAGAGCCATGTTAAGTTGCCCGTAGGGGAACGTTCTAACCAGAAATTCATGTATTGAGTATTTACTTAGTGAGCGGCTTATCCACACTGGGACGATAGCGCAATATACGTGCCGTGCACATTAAGAAAGACACTCCTTATCGTCAAAAAATGACAACATTTGAAAAAGAATCACAATATGTATACTTTATAAGATTATATAAGTTGTTTTATTATTTATAGTGTAAGTGACGCCAAAAAGTCTGTTATAATTTGCATTATTTTAGCAAGAAATCTACTTAAATAACAATTTTATGGAAATAAAATGGAAAAGTGTGAAGTGTTTCAATCAAATATGATAAATAAGTCAACACAAATGTGGCAATGACAAATTTTAATATGACATCAACATTTTCAACAACATTAGTTTTTCATGACCTATCACTCTGAAACTTCAAACTGTGCCAATCACTTCTTTAATCCCAAATCATAAATTCATAATCATCAAGCCATCTAATTATATCATGGACTATATGAAGTAATCCTATCTGCTCGTTTTAAGCATAATTGAAACTCAAAACACCTGTCAGATGACATACTTCATCACTTAAAAATGTCTTAATATGTCACTACTAAAATGGCATTGTGTTATAGCTGCCATTTAAAAAATAAATTGAAACTGAAGCTCAATTGCTAACGGCCGTGGTGCCCAACTCCACTTTCTTGGTGTTTGGACCAGACTCCCATTGTTTTTTATTTGTTGTGGGGGGGGGGGGGGGTC
>JAUMTS010126331.1:0-10081 GCA_032273385.1 Ophiopholis aculeata | reverse complement strand
GAACCGGATGTCCGATTGCAATTGGGTTTAGATCAAAGTGTAGCACTTTTATTGTACAAGTAGCTTGTATGTTGAAAATTGAAGATTGCCTACCAGTGACTCATTTCCCTTGATCATAATAATAATAATGGCAATTTGTAAAGCGCAAGTATCCGTCAAAAAAAGTCACTCGCTGCGCTACAGTCATGTACCTTGTACATATTATGTGTTTTTGTACTTTTTAATCATTTTCAAGATTTTAGTTAATAAAACAGGTGAGTACTCAATATGCCCTACAGTAAATAAAGGTGATCTTGTTTAGGCTGTTTACCTAAAACACTTGATCATTACTAATATATCAGGGCCAATCCCCGCAACCAGATTATATTTTGGAGAGGGTGGAATCTGGACCTTATGAAATTATTAGTATCCATTTTTATCCTTTTTGATAAATTTTAGCCCAGATTTACAACTTTTTCTTGGATTTGGATAGGAGGTCTGCTCCTCCCCTCCTCTGGTAATGGACCCAGGGGCACTCACATTGTAGGGTGCCTTGGTAAAGACCCCTTTTTCAGGCCTCCTCTGCCCTTTTTTTGCCTTTATTACTAGTTCTTAACCCTTTGAACCCTGAATTATTAGCAAATAAACAGAAATTGTAATATTTTGCATCTTGTTCCCATAGCAATAAGGTCATACATGTGCGTAACAATTTTCATCACTATCAATTTGCATACTTAGGACTTCTACTTGAAACCATTCCATAATGTCTTCATTTAAGAATCACACACATGCAAATGTACACTTATCATGATCATATGACCCAGAACTGACCCGAAGCCATAAAACCGGCATATCAGGTTCAAAGGGTTATAAGCCCAAAATCAGAAAAGGCAAAAGGGTGCTCCTAAATGTGGCCGATTTTGGCGGAAGTTTCAGTTCCAAAGGCCTTTTGTTTGGCGGACCAGTTCGCAAGACCCTAGTTTTGAAAAATCACCCGACACATACCTACAAACAAAATTGAGTGCCCCCCTCCCCTTGGTTATGGACAAGACCAGAATTAAGCCATCTTATTTGATTATTTTATAAAGAAGCATTTCCATGAAATGTTGTCACCCTCACACATATGTTAATTTCTAGCCTTTTGAAAGCCTTGACAATTGATTAATCAGGGCTGTGGTTTTTAGGATTTTTCTTGATTTCAGGATTTGTGGCCAAACATTTTGTAATTTTATTTTCAGCCCAATTGTTGATATTTTGGCCAAATTTCTTGCTGATTTCAGGACTTTTCATTTCTTTTCTGTTTTTTTCCAAAATCCTATCATACACCCCTGTCCAGATTTGGAAACATTTCCAACTCCTGCTCCATTTTTTGTATCTTTTATGCACTATAAAATTATTTTATTATAAATTAACACATAATTATGGGGTTTTCGTTATTACCAATTTCACTGATAACTTTTGCTAAGAACTATATATTTTACATTTTAATGGGTATAGGATAAGACTTCAAAGAACAAAATATATATACCCATTCTGTGCTTGATTTTGCGCTGCAGTCGCTGAAAAATAGGCATGATAGTTCGAGAATTGTGGACGTTTTTACATTTATTTTTTTTTTGATTGATTGATTTTTTACATTTTTTTTATTTATTTATTTTAAATTATTTTGTTTTTTGTTTTTAATTTCATTTATTACTTCTTTTCTGATCGCATCGAACAGGGGGATCGCGTGGTTCCGAGAACCAGTATTTTTGAGATTGCCTGGGCCTTGAACTTCGACGGTGCCAGCAGTCAATAGTTGTATACCCTTTAGCACTCATATATTTCTTCTTAAACAAGCTTTTTTGAGGCTACTGCAAGCTGGAATAACTTACAAATTGTAAGTTTGCTCATAATACTGGAGGGGAGATACCAGAATTCTGTGCCATTTTGGTCTGGTCAGATTGTTATCTAATTTAGGGTATTCGGGTTTTGGACACATGTGACCAAAAATAAGATTATGTAATTTGCAAAGTGCATGTCAACTGCATTTATTGTGAGAGTAGCGTGAAATTAACATGCTTGAAAAGATAATGCAGATAAGGCTTACATGCAATTTTTGCCAGTTATGGGTGCATTATGTAAAAAGTTGCATTTATTTTCTGTGCAAGTGGTCATCAAGGACCTAAATACCCTCGATTAGTCCTCCATAGCTGACACCTGCTTATTTTACGCCACCATGGCATAGCAGAGGATTATAGAGATCTGGTATCTCTTTTTCTAGGTTTGTGTCACAGCTACATATACTTTGAATTAGCTTAGAATTGGGACAGAGCCTGATAATGATCCCTGTATACCAACAATTAGATGCCACTGTATTTTTTTTAATTTATCATATCAGTTTATTTTCCATCGTATGCCACTTGCAATTTGGGATGTATTATGCGCAAGACTAAATCCAGAGCTGCTGCAATGCTAGTGTGCCAGTTTAGACGCTACATCATGTCCAATCTTACAGAAAGAAGCAGTTTAATCTGTGAATATTATTCATCAATCAATTTTGTTTCTTATTTAACTTCTTCTTCTAGGATCTGTAAGCACTGAATGTAAGGTTCCAGCCAAGAAAAGAAAAAGACGAGTGTCATTTGATGGGGTCACAGTTTTCTATTTCAGAAGATCACAAGGTTTTACCTCTGTACCAAGCCAAGGAGGGTCTACACTGGGTAGGTAACAAAGAAGTTAAAGAGGAGAATAGCAACTTCTCTTACTTACCTTGTAAATTAAAGCTATGGGTATGGCCTCCATTTAAACTGTCCCGCTTAGAGGGTGACTTATTGTACCTCTAGAGATTGTTTAAAGTTACCATTGGTGCTAACCTTCTGGTATAAATTTACCAACACTTAGCTTGCAAATTCCCCTTTAAGAGTCATTTTGAAGCTTTTTACAAGATGCACAATCTACATATCTGCATGTAATGATATATGAAATAATTCTCTAACAGTGGATAGTAGTATGGGCAATTTGCTTGAAAATAATCATGCCCTTTTCATGCCAATCCACAGATATGAAATATGAATTATTAGTTATAAACATGGGCCTATGCCATACCGCGTACACTCCTAAAGAATTGCAAATCTCATTGTCGTAACTTGGTATTTTGAATTGATGTAATAAATGTTCAATTATCTAACGCTGGATTTCATTAAAAACAATAATGAACTTTGTTTGTGACTGTCCTCTTTAGCTTGAGAGTTCATGGAATATGTCCAAAATATCCTTATTTGGCATAATATCAAGCAGCCACAAAGTTAAATTTAAGGACATGAAAATGTTCAATAATATGAGTATGTCAAATCAATGAGGGATCAAGTTATGTAAAAATAGCTTTATTTGAACTATCAAGATCATTTTTTCATGATATATGACGTGTGCGAGACATCTAAATATTTTCTGAATTAATTAAACAAGAATATTCTTGATCATCAATTGATGATCATAATATGTAAGTTGTATTGAGTTACATATTTAGTTCATAACAAATTGGGGCATGTTGCCAAATGCTATGTGATCTATAACGAGTCACAGACAGATATTTAAAAAGACAATTATATCATCGGATTATACTTGGCCATTGAATAGATATTTAATTTTACTTTAAACCTTGAATTGGATTAGGGCCAACACTGTAAGACCATACACATGCCTTGTCAATTGGGTTTTTGTTTTTCATGAGTCCCCCCCCCCCCCATGTACCCAATTTTCAATATTTGTGTGCTCAAGTGATTAAAATCCTGATATAAGGCAGACCATATCCAATACAAATTGATAAAATTGCTAAATTGTATTTTATATTTTGTAGGTTTTGGACTTGGAATAGATATGAAACTTTTCAATGTTTTGCTTGGGTGACAAAGTCATACTTGCCCGTGTCATTTGTCACTCAAATGAAAATTCAAATTGACACTTTCGGCACTCAGCAATTCGGGAATACAAGCAAGGCTTGGGTAGCTGCGCAGAATTGCTGTGCTTGGATAGAAGCGTGAGGTATCAGATTCAGATTGTGTGCATTTCCGCGCATGGTTACAGGGCCTGCCACCCAAACCTTTGCTTAAAAACAAAATGGCTGTGGGGTGAATACGGTCTATATGAGACATTTTTCCATTATGTAATTTTACTAAATGAAGTACATCTTTATTCATTTTGTAGGTATGTCTTCTAAGCATGAAAATCTGGAGAAATACACCCTGGCTGGATACGCCCTTCAACAAGACAAAGCTCATCGTCGCATTCTAAAGCGACAAATGCTGGAGCGCCGCCAACAACAACTCGTGGAACTCGGATGCACCGAGTTTGACCGGGAAATATCTGATGCCGACTTGGATGAGGAACTGAAAAGTATTAACGTCTGTGATTATTATTTCTTGCAACCAATTCCAACGAAGCAAAGGCGTCAGTTGCTTCGGACTGCCGGCGTTAAAAAGATTGACAACCTGGAAAAAATGGAGCTGAAACGAATCCGTGCTTCTCGTGAATCTTGCGGATGTGACTGTCGCGTTTTTTGCGACCCTGAAACGTGTGCTTGTAGTATCGCTGGTATCAAGTGCCAGGTGGATAGATTGTCGTTTCCGTGTGGTTGCACCAAAGATGGGTGTGGCAATCATACAGGAAGGATTGAATTTAACCCTGCCCGTGTGCGTACTCATTTCATCCACACGCTTATGAGAATTGATATTGAAAAAGATCAGAATGGCCATATGGAGGATACATCAAATGGTGACTTGTATGGTAAATCTATGGGGAACAAAACCAATTTATCGATTACAGAATCTAGTATTACTTGCATGCAGGGTAGTAGTATTCATAGCAGCGAGCAGGGTAGCGCTTTTAACGAAAACAGCAGCTGTATGTCATCTAGTTTGTATTCCGGACAGCCTGGATTTAGTGGTAGCTGCTATCCGGCCGCTGAAGGCAACATGGAAATCAAGCAAGGAATCTTGCAAGATCCTATGCCCCGAATGCTGCATTTTAGTGACTCTGACGACGACATGACCAATCAGCAGCTTGAATCTCAGTGCAATGTGTCGCTTCCGCCCATGCCTCCTTACGATAGTTCGGAAGAAAGCTACAGCTCCAGCAGCTCAGAATCGAGTGGCGGGGAAAATTACCAGTATATGGGGTCATCAAACTTTGGTCTTGCGTCTGGTGCTTCTTACGGTATGATTGATGATAGTACGGGGGCAGATTTGTGCATGCCATCTATTTCATCCAATAGTTTAGTTACAGGCGGTAATCTTCCGGTATCAGCAGATGACAGCATGATAGCAAAGCTTACGCCATTGGAAAGTACTTCAGCTTTAACGCCAATCACAACATGTACGACATTTGCAGATCTTAGTCCAACAGTAAGCTGTAGCGGGGGCTTTGGTGATATCGTATCCACCTCGGCTAGTTCATCGTGTGATATGGGATATGGAACGGACAACAAGGACAGTATGTGCAATATACCCTCTGCCAATGCAGATCTCCTTGCCACAAACTCCACTCAAAATTGTTCTAGTAGTAGTGGTTTTCCAGTATTAAGCGCTATGAACGCAATAGATCAGCTGGAAGAGATGCGGGAGACAGCCCTAGCTACAAGTAGCATCAGTTCCGTCACGGTAGGTATGGGAGACCAAAACGAAGATATTGATAACGAACATCTGAGCTATTCAGATGAATGCGAGAATGGGGTCATAGGTCAAATAGAAAGTGAAGAGAGTGATAATTCTGAATTGGCGTGTACGCGTGAAGAAAGTCCCGGTTTGCCGTCGGATACGTGTGATACAATCGGAGAGGCGTTATTAGCTTGCCGAGACAGTAAGTTGATCACAAATCATTCAGTTCCGCTACCTACAAGTGTACAACAGTAGAACCAAATTCAGTAGAGTGTTATTGTTATGCAAATGATGCTGCAATTTTGATCACTGAAGTAATCTAGGCAATCTTATGTCATACATTATACCTACCATGTAGGTATATCAAGGAAATCAAATTAAGGGGAATTGGGACTTTTTTCCACTGAACATTATATAACTCTGTGAATGCTACATTTCTTGTACCGCCATTTTGATGGGCACGTAAGGAGAGTGAATCAAGGCCAGATCCAAGACCTCCGTTTTGCATTGGACTGAATTTGAGTGACATTTTTAGTTGTCCTAAATTTCCTGTCAGTAAATTTGATCACCTTGAATGGGTTTTTGGACTGAACTGCCTCTGTGCTTTTATGACAGGCAAAAAAAGCATGCTACTGTTGGGTCTGTGCTATGGCGATGCAGTTTTAAAGTGTGCTGGACGGAAATGACTATTCCATTCGCTGTGTTTGGCCCAAATCCAAAACTGTATTATTCATTATACAGCACACATTACTCTTGATTTTCCTGGAAGATAATATATAACATGTGTGTGATATAAGTTAATGCGGAATAAAAAACATACAGAAAAATTAATTTGGGATGCCTAGAATTAAAGATCCAGTGGTTCATGAACACCTCTCCGTGTATGACATCAAAATGGCATCAAATACCCATTCCCCCTTTTTATAAAGTCTTTGGTCTAGCCTTGCATTGTGGGTAAAAGATGGTATGACGATGCTATAATCTTGAAAGACGATCAGTAAACTAAATAAGAAAATGTATTTAATATTGAAAATATTATCAAGTGTTGTGAAATTTGAATCAGCAGAACTGGGTGCTATGTACTTCTATGCTGTGATTATAAATACTAGCTAGAAGATCAGATCAAAGTATTCCTGATTGTGTGAAGTAGAAAAAGGCTTGTTTCTCAATGTTGCGTAGCAACAAGTATGATATAACAAGCTTTTAGATTTTTCAACAAAAATAAAATGTCTGAAAAAACAATTATCTCCAATTCTTTTAATGCATGAGTTATGTATAAACAGAATGAAATTTCAGTTTTTGATAGAAATTGTTTTACCTTTTATCGTTCAATTCTTACAACATGTTTTTGTTTAATTTATTGTGCATAATTTGCATACGATATGTGTTTAACTTATTTCTAGTCATGTGTCTTGAATTGACTTCACACTTCAAAAGTGTGTACCGTTATTATGATGTTGTTATTCACTAGAACATTTGTGTCTGGATTGTGAAAACCAATGTTAGTGGATTTTAAATGGATTTCAACTTTTTCTCTTTCACTTGTGTGATCTGTTGTAGGAGGAAGTGTAATTGTCTCTCTGTATGATATTTGATCTAGATTTCACTGGAATTGGTAGTTTTTAAATTGTATAAAATCATCTAGTTTTGTGAAATGTGAATTTCCATGTACAACTTGTATCATTGATGAAATTGATTAGATAATTATTTAGATCATTGACAAATTTATATTAGGTTTTTGTCAAAATGTAGGAAATAGCTAGTGTCTTGCATATTTCACAACAAAGTATATACAAAAGCTTGTAAATCATGCTAAAAGTTGGTATATATACATATATCATGAAAAGTGTATAATTATATTCTTGACGGATTAATTCAAGTTACAAGTTTGGTTATTCATTTCCAAAAACAAGGTGAAATCATTTCAATGATTTCATGATCTTTTTGATTTGTGTGTCCCATAACATGAAGCAAGTTGAATATTCAAGCACAAGGTACATTCTACGCACAATTTTATAAAACAGAACTTGTTAATGAAATGGGGTTGCTCATTGTAAATCGTATTTAGATCAAGCGTACAATCAAACTTACAATTCTGAAATGGGCCCTAGGTTTGATAAAAAGCAACTCTCTTATTTTGGTGACATTGAACAAATCAAGAAAAGTAATATGCTCATGTTTCATGAGGAATGATTTATTCACTGATTCCTGATTTCAATTAGATACAAATATGAGATAAAAAGTCCTGAATTGAAATGATCCCTTGGAGGACAAATCAACCCATACCATGGTGCTCTTTTGATTCTCTTTTCCTTTGTACCAAAATGTGAAATAGCAGAATTATTGCAGACATGTTGTACAACTTGTAAACTAGACAACTCTATAGATTTATTTGTTCATTAATGTGTGTTTATTTGTATCATTGTTACAGCGGTATGAATGCAGAATTGTTTATTTGTATGATTGTAGAATTGTTTCCACAGGGTTGAATATGAAATAGTAAGTTATGCACAAACTGGGAAGGGGATACCAGAATTAGCTGCCATCATGGTCTAGCTAGCATGGAGCTCAATAATTTGTAGGGGATTGGTTTTTTCGCCGTGACCAAAATTCACAAAGCATATTTGTCCATTGCAAGAGTCGTGTGAATATAAAAACTCTTGGAAAGCTGCAACACACTTGGGGCTAGCGCGTAAATTGTATCATGCATGGGCAAGTTGTATTTTTTAAGTGTTTGGTCGGCAAGGACCCAAACACACCAACTGCAATCAGGGCGAAAATTTGTTTGGTCACTCAGGTGTATTTCTCACTGATTTTCCCCGCTCCCCGACTCAATGTTGATCAAGCTTTGCTGGCACGAGCTATGTGAGTCAACCAAACATTGAGACAGGAGTGGGAAGGGGGATTTTATCATCACAATTAATGAACAATTTTAAACCAAAAATTATTGTTCTAAACGGATGAATGGAGCTGAAAGGACACAAGCGTACCAACTAATTTACGCCCTGATTTTAGATCACTGCAGGGGTGGAAGGAGGGGGGGGGAGTTTGCGTTGGACGGCCCCTTCCCCACACTTTACCTATCAAATTTAGTTCAAATTCTCAGGTACATTAGTTAAAGAAAATACACTTTAAACATTAAACTAAATAGAAGAATACCATAATGAACCAAATACTGGACATTACTTTCTCATAGCAAATTTTTATCCTAACACGTGGCAAGGAATTTTTAACAATGATTGGTCCCAAGCATGTGATAGCTGAAATCGAAGGCCCCTCCTGTCTATTCAACAAAGGCTTTTCCACTCTCTCCCAGATGGCACTTGACCAGTCAACTCCAGTCAATATTAAAGGCACTCAAGCAAGTATGGAACATACACACACATATCAGAACAAATTTACTATAGGGTAAAAAGAAAGTTTATCGGAAATTCTATCAACTTACATCAAGATCTAGGCAGGTCGACGTCTCTTCTGCTCTTTCAATGTGCTGTAAACCGCGATCTGATTGGTCTCCGTAAAAGCAGGTCTGTATCCCAGCGGTAATCTTTTCATTTAGCATTGGTATTGGATATACGCACAAAGCAGATCCTGCATTCGGTTCTGTTGGGTTACCACTCGAAAACACAGCGTACAGAATGTAATCGTCGCTCGCCACAGTCCCCAGTGAGTCAATTAGGTGGTCACCAGCTTTGCCCAGGTATGCTGCTTGAAGTAATCGTAAATTTTCTCCGGACTTACTTTTGCATCTCAGGATTATTTCAGTGTATGAAAAGTAACCTGTGCGAAAAATAGGAAATATGTTAAGGTCACTCAAACCACTAAAAAAAAATGGATTATTCAGTTGCATAGACTTGTATATACCATATTGACTTTTTTGGTTAGCAACTGAAATACGGTTTGTGACTGATCATAAAAAGTATATAAAAATGTGCCTGCCCGGCATCAGTGCCCGCACCAACTGGAAGATATGTGATTTAAATTTTAATGGAACATTGCAAATGCAAATTAATAATTAGTTTTGAGATCAAAACATTGAATGTAACTGTGGGAGAGCTTCCCCCCCCCAGGCCCGCACCCCCTCCTCCTCCCCCTACCCAAAACCAGAGGGGGGGATACTCAGATTTGGTTTGGATGGCTGAAGCTTCCCAACCCATACCAACTTTTTAAAGGTTATTTAGGCAAAAAAAGTACCCACTTCAAAGATTTTCTTCAAAAATAGACCTAATTTTTGTATTTTCCAGAAATGTTGGTCTTTTTAAGCATGTTTAACGCTGTTTTCAGGAAAAAGGGATCCATGTTTAGGGATCTTCCAGCACAAATTCATACCCAATGTTTAGGAATTGTTTGGCAAAACAGCGACACATTAAGCAGTACATCCCCGTTACGGTATTCCTGCATTTTGCGTACACACCGCGCACGTAGTACCCAATCATAATTTGAATCAGCTAAAATATTTGATGTCGTTC
>JAUMTS010126220.1:0-10082 GCA_032273385.1 Ophiopholis aculeata | reverse complement strand
AAAAAAAAAAAAGATTTTTTATTTTTTTTCTCAAAATATTGATAAAAAAAAACACCCGCGACTGGTGATTTCCGCGATTTTAGGGTCGGTCGCTGAGGGCAACCAAACAACTTTTTTGGGGGGCTTAGAAACATGTTTTGAGTTGACGTCAATCACATCCATTCTCTATTTGGGTCAGATTGTAGGCTATACAGAAAGTGGCCCTGTATCACCAGGAAATCATTAGAAGCATTATTGCTTATTATTTTGCAATATCGACCTACATGTTTATTTTTAAAAGTGCTAACCAGTTTCCTGAATTTACTGCACAACTATGAATTAGAAATAGAAATTTTAAAACAAATATTCTTACTATAATTATCAATTTCATACTTGTGACCATAGCTTATAATATAAACACTATATAAGCCAGAACAATACACAAGAATTCCTTTAGTTGTTATAAGGTTTTGAATACCGAAAAAAAAAACTATCAAAGTTAGTAGTATTCATAACCAGGAGTTAACTTAATTGAGTTAAATGACCTGTTTTAATTATTGTCATATTTCATGAAACTAGTTGCAAGCATTATGTTCAGTCACAGTGTATTGAAACATACAAAATATCTTTGCGTGGGAAAGAAGGAAGTCAGAATCACATGGTCTTAGTCAATGTATTGAAACAAATTACTCATTCAATACCATTGTGTATGGACTAAAGAAGGAAATAAGAGTCACATGGTAATTTCTCAGTGATTGTTGTATTAGTCCAAACTGGGCAATCTTTGTCTAAAATCTTGTACATTTATTGGCGAAACAGGTGTACATTTACTCGTTGGCTGTTGTTGAGTATTCATGTCGACAGAATTTAATTCATCATCCCCAGTATGTCATTGTTCACACAATACAGAAAATCATCGCTATGGATCCATGGGTGCAATACACTTTTGGCCTATATGGGCTCTTTTTGAATTGTTTTATTTTATTTCATCTTTCTTTATTGAGGGTAAAACAGCTTCAGTACAGTGCTTGTCATTCCGTCCCTCGTCATACAGAAAACAATACAGTAAAGTTTATTTTAAGAAATGTTCAAATATTTGCACATGTACATGTCATGTATGACTATGTACATGAAGTAAACATCAATAGCAAAATAATACTAAATATTTAAAAAGTACTTAGTACACAACTAAAGTTTATTAATCTTAGACTAATTACGTTTAATCATAGTCATGTTCTCCAGGTCAATTTGGACTGCTATTGGTAGGCTATTCTACTAGGCATATACTGCCCTAACATGAAATGTGCGCAAGCCGGAATTGGATTTAAATTTTAGCACATCCAATGTATTAGTGACCAGGGGTGTCTATTCTTCCGTTATTCGCCTCAAACAGTAGGGAATAATTGTACAGCTTTGGGGAAGAATTTCAGGTTTTCTAAAAAAATTATCATAATAAAAAATAATATAAAGCCCATCATGTTGAAAATAAAAATATGGGGATGGATTGTGTGACTGTGCTCATCTGAAGAATTTAGGGAAAGATTTTGAGTATGACCTGTGGCAGACTGGTAATAACATTCCCTGTTAGATGTGGATGTTTGACATGCTCCTTCCTCTTTAGAATCAGATGGGAAGGGAGCAGAAAATCAATTAAACATAAAAAGGGAAGACTGACTCATGTCACATGAAGGGAAGGTTGGCATACACTTGCCTCCAGTTGTTTTGCATCATTTAGGGAAGGATCTTGTCTTGTCTTGAAAAATAGTGCTGCTAATGTCTAGCTTGCTACTTCTCTACAAATAAATGGGGAAGGATAGCTTTGCATTAAATGATTTGGGGAAGGATTGTAAGTACTGAGTTGTAGTAGCTAGTGTCCCCAATAAACTACTTGGAAGGGAAGATTAAAACATAACAGGTCAAGAGTTGAATCAAAATAAACCTTTCCTGTTTTTGGTACTATAAGTTACTAAATTTTTATATATTTTTTCAGTCCATTAGGGAAGCATTAGGCAGTCACAAATATAAAGTCAAAATGTTTCCCTTAGTAATACAGTGATACTTGACTATCATTTTTCAGTTCACTGGACATACCTTCACATACCATCTGGGGAAAGATTTTATTTTTATGCAGTTCAAAGGGAAGAAATTTGTAACCAATACTGTAATGCACGATTAGAGACTTCAAGAAATACAGAAACTACAATTTAGTAACATCAGGAAAATCTGGCATCAACATATTAAATCAATTTATAACTTTCTACCATTCCAATACAGTCTGTTACTCTGTTAACATAATGTTAACATAAATTTGAACAGACAATTGTATGTTCAAATGGATGATGGGCAGTGGTGTGTGCAAAGTGTTCCCCCACCACTCATGCAGTCGGGGTAAGTTGGGCGGTCCGTGGAGGAAAATAAAGTCACATGAGAATTGGAGAAGTTTGGCAGGGAAGTTCAATAAAAAGAAAAAACATTGACAATGAACTAAGTTTGTAATCGAAAATCAAAAATGTACAACATAGACACGCCTAATATGCAAATGTTTCATGGAACAGGGTGGAAAAGGCACAAAGCTGACCAAAAATCATTTAAATTAAAACTCAATTTGCCCCCTGAAAACAGGCTTTTTGGGCTTCTTTATGCTAAAAGTCCATGAGCTTCCGGGGGCGCTGCCCCCTGAACCCCCGTCGGACTCCACTAGTGACTGGCATCGCTGCATGCAGCTTGCCTGTAAGGCAGTGGGAATGGGTAACTGCTCCCTCCTCTTACAAAATCCTGCGCACACCACTGTTCATGGCTCAGTTGGGTGCCAACTGTCGCATACAATTTGGGGAAGAATTTGGTCAGACGACAGAAGCGTTGGGGAATAATTTAGGTTTTCTGGAAGAATAGACACCCCTGGCAACTTAAAAGTAACGTAAGCACTTTACGCCTTCATATCTTAAAGTTCGGAATCTTAACGTGTCCGATGGAACCATTTTGTGATGAAAGAGTCCCTATATAAAATAAAGAATCCATATTGAAGACAGTAAGCACTGTTCCTATCGATGAACGGAAATAAACCAGTACTCCATTATTGATAATTGTGATTCAACTGGAGAAACTAGACTGGGAAAGCCTATCACCATCTTTGTTGTCAATCCCAGATCCTTCCATTTTGACAGGTCTTCCATGCTACTGACAGTCGTCACCTTCAGAGCAGGTGCAGAGATCTGTACAACTGAGTCCCGACTTGCTGCACTTGCAATATAATGAAGACAACTAAGATGATCTGTAGTTGCAATGAACGAGATCCAGTACTGCATGTGATGCCGGCTTCTGATCTGTCATGACTGGAACCCGGGCTTGGACCCTTAGTCATCTATTTTACTCCAACCATATCCACCTTGTGATGGTGATGGTATTTTCAAATCATGGCGTTGTAGTACGCATGCAATATGCAAACACCAACGCATTGTTTGTTTGAAGCAGCCGCTCAGAGCGGGTCTGTTTCTTTTGAAAAGGTCACAACCGTCGATCTTTCATGTTGGTAGCGATTGTCTTTGGAAGGAACAGACGGCAGACAAAGCTCAATAAGACTGCCAAGGTCTCATTTGGCTTGGTTGTGGTTCCTTCCCAAGATATGTGAATCTTTTAACTATGCTATCTTAGGAGATTTTGAAAACTTTTCAGCATGTTAGTTTGCCTTTCCCCGCAAAATTGCCAGTTATGTCTGCACCACTAAGAGCGTGAAACCCTGGAAGAGCCACCAGTAGCCTTGGACCCAAAGCTTCACAGATTGGTTTAATACAGGGTGTCCAAAAATCATTTGCCTGAATGTCCCAAAGAAAATCATTTGTACAGTAAATATGAAATTATGTTTAGATAGAGGAGGATTGGGAAATTGTTTTGATACCGAATTGAACTTTTTCGGAATCCAACAACATAATAACACTGACTAAACGATTTTTTCTTATGACACATATTAAATATGTATCACTTTCTTGACATCAAGAAGTTTGCATGGACGCTTTACTTAAGTCCTGTGTAAAAGATCATGTAAGTTCATCTTCGTGTCCGCTTCTTTCTGTTGACTCTGAAGGCCAGGAGCGAAATATGTTTGTGTGTTTCTTCGCATTGTTCTCCCAGGCAACAGCAACACGCCGTCCATCCTCTCTAGCGTTTACTATCACCTTCTTGGAAAAGTGAGCTGTTGTTGTTCTTTGATCTATGGCTGTGATAAAAGTTGCTCATTGGTGTTATGCCTGTTTCGTCGATGATGCGTTACATGATCGGTATCAGCCTTGCTTGTATTTTCGTTCGGGTAGCCTTCTTTAGAAAACGCGAGTGCAGAAATGATACGTGATCTGACCAATCTATCTTGCTCATTGACTGAACTTCTACCATTCCATCTAACAGCACAGCTTCTCTAGATTGTCCATTACTAACCTCCGAACTACCTTCCTCTCGGAACCACATAAACAGGGCTTCTGGAGCATAAACTAGACACAACTTGGTCAGAAAGAGTTGTTAGAATTGTCACCAAGTCACTCTTACTCTACATTGAAACATTGTTCCATCAGCAAACAGAGCTATTGGTATGACAGTAAATTTATACTGCCCGATGGCATCCTGGTATTACGTTGAAGTCTTAACGTTGATGCTACAAAAATCCGTGGAAAGAAAGTCCGATTTTCCTGCAACAAAACGATGTTTTCCTCTTTTCTGACTTTAAGATGTTGCCGGTGTTTTCCAAGTAAGCGTTCACCGCCTTTTCATGGGTGACCACAGTTTCACTTTGTCCGACTTGATGCGTTATGCAACGAATGTCTCGAACAGTTTGCTGCTGTTTTTACTTTGGCTGCCTATATCTCGTTTGACATCATTTGACATAACTGTCTTTGCAACGAAGTTGTAGAGGTCGTTGCTATCCACTGCAGAAGGATTTGTAAACGACTTCAGTGTTTTTTCTCTTTAAGGTTTGAATTGTTGTGGATGAGGTAATGGTGATTCAGTGATGAGAGGTTTTCCATTCCAAACATTTTAATTACTTCATTGGCGAAGCGAGCCAGTTCTTGAGAGATAAGAAATAACTTAGTGCGTGTATTAGCATTCATTGTGATACCTAACAAGTATTCATGACACTTTCAAGTTCGATTGTCTGTTTAACTGCGTGGACAGCCCTAAAAGCACAAAATGAGACCCTGATGTTATTGTTAACCACCAAATTTCTTTCTTTGAATTCATCGTAAGTATTCGTATCAGAAATTGCTAGTGACTTCATGTCGGCAAGTTAAAGAGGAATCATTCTGATATAGACCATCTCGTCGTTTGCAAAAAGTACTTGACAAAAGTTTCCAAGTGAGCATTCGCTACCTTTTCATGGTTAATCACAGGTACACTAGGTCCGCCTTTAAGCACCTTTAATAATTTCAGCTTGGATTAATTGTTGTCCACGGAAACACACATTCAAAAGAACAAGATAAAAAGTTGAACCGGTTATAATAACAGTCTAATATAGGGTGTAACATGTAAAAATTATCTGTAAAAAGTTTACTTTTGTCGATTTTGTATGGTTCTGGGAACCATTTTGAAAATAGCCTTTAACCCCATTCTGCCTAAACTACAATTTTGCCACCAAAGATGTTCGGGTAGATGAAGGTCACCTCAAGACATGTACACTTATTCTGGACCTTAATCACAAAAATCGCACGGCATTTCGAATCCATACATGTTGCGTCTCCACTAAACCCATAATACGCTTCTTATTTAAAGTTTAAAAACGTCATTACACTATCATTTTCTGAAGTTTCTAAAGTACTACATTTAAAATAAATATTTAAAGGAGCTTGACCATGTATCACACCATATCGGTCTGTATGTGGCACCCGGTCAAAATGATATCTTTTAAAAATGTATAAACAAAGTTTACCAATGGTCTCCTAGCGCTAGCATGTACATAGTTTGGTAATTGGTAATATTTTATACAAATATTTTTGACTACCAAAAATGTAAGGGAATAATTTGTAATGTTTGATTTTAATATGTACAATCAGCTTAAACCACCTAATCCGTATAACCTTTTAATCAAACACAATTTACCATGACTTCTTTTTGATATACATAATGCGTAATCCAAAAACCTTATCAAACTAATATTTAAGTTGTTTACCCAATGTAAGATTATTTATAATATTTAAAGCGGATATCGGAGAAAGATGACAACATTTCTCTTGTTTAAAGTATTAATTTTATCACATTAAGATTATATTAACAATAATATCTTTGTTGTTTATGGTATTATATTTTGTCGTGTTAATAATCGGTTTTATATAACAACATCATAAAACACATGTTTATTCGATAGGTTTTATGTAAAGTTTTATGAAAGAGTAAATTGTGGAAACATATTTATCAGAGTTTTTTCATATTTTTTCAATATGTTGTACTGTACTGTATCTAAGGTATGTGTCGTTCAAACTTTAGCAATGCCAATACGTTACAAATGTTCTGTTCCAAAAGATAAGTTGTACATTTAGTAAAAACGAACGGGTTTATTAGCATTTATATCATTGTATAATATGTATTTATTGTTACATCCATTTCATTGATATTGTTATCAAAAGGTATTGATATCCACCAGATGTTATTGTTATCACCGTTGTTATGTTTTTGTTACATTATAAATGATATAAAAATAACATTCAACAGTGTTTTTGGTTAGGATTTAAATAAACAAGTAAATAAAAATATGTGAAGATAGCAAATACAATTATAATTTATCTACTGATGATAACAAAATATACAACTACAATCTACCGAAGTTTGAAAAACTATGAAAATGCAGATTGTAGAATAAATTATGCTGCACAAGAGAGCAACATTTACAAAATAATTTTTATGGAAGATGGCAACAACGTAAAATCTACCGACGATATAGCAAGGGGTCGGAGGGGGGGGGGCGATGGCATCGCAAGATAAATATCATGATGTGAAATGAGACTTTTGGGACATTTGTTTGATAATAACACCAAACTTTTCCCACAGAAAAACTCTCATTTCAACTAGCGTTCAAAAAATAATGTAGACATAAGCCCAACCGCAAATAGCTTAACTTGAGTTAACCAAATTAAAATTTCCAACTATAAACCAAATATATATAAGACGGAGACATATGTACGTGAATAATATATGAGCATTTCGTAGTTAAGAAAACATCCCTGAGAACTTGACGGAAATCCAGCCTTAACAACTTGTCATAGTTGTACAACATGTTGACGTTCTGTTAACACTCCGTCATAAAATAAGTTGATGAAATCCGTACCTATACCTCCAAGGCACTGAGATGTTGAGACGGTTGTGTAAGAGTTCTTCAAACATCCTGGAGTGTGTTAACACTTCTTCCCTTCTTGTTGAATAAGTGTTCAGAATTTACAAACAAATTGTCAAATTGATTTTTTAGTTTGACGGATTATATCAAGAATCACTAGTTCAGTACTAAGCATGTTTATACTCATTCTGATTCTAAATATTGTAATGTGGATTTGAATTTTGATGTTTTTTGAGCGGGAAAAAGTCTGGTTTTTTTGTCGTCTGCGCGAAATTCAAGCTCGCACGGAGAGGGCTAAATCGACTATAATAGTGTGATTGTAAGACAACGAATGTTTGTTTAAGTTCCATTCTCAATTGCTCATTTCGACAGAAGTAGATTATTTTATTCTCCCTCAGATAGAGATGATGTGAAATTGTTCGTAATGCCCTTAAGGTGCAGTAGACGACGTGTTATACAACTTGTGAAAATACTGATGAAAAATTCACTACACGAATGGGTTATTGCTTGTTGTAGTGTTTTAATACTGAAATAATGATGGTATTTGAAGTGTGGAATCCCCGTGACAATCCAAACAACCTTGAACCGCATCTGAAGCAATCTTATAGTTTTATATTTCTTTTTTAAACTTGATTTTTAGATGTGTATTTTTCTTGCAGACTTGTTTTGAGCATATAAACAATGTTGTCTGGTGAATGCATTATTAACTATAAAATCCAGGCAATTTCCTTTTTTCTCTCTTTTTTTAAAGATTTTTGTCTGTATACTGTTTATTTGTGTTTGAAAAGTTGTATCACAACTAATCCACTCCAGTAATTGATTAAAAAAATCGGAATTATTTGACTTATTCATATACGTACGTTTCTGCACTTTAAAGTTCATTTAGATTTGAACATTCCTGTTCCAGCATTGAATTGATCAGAAGAAAAATAATAATAATAAACAATTTTGTTATTGACATTTAAGTTGGCGTTTGTTTGTTTATTTATTTGTCCAAAGAATTTCTATTTCTTTCAAATGTCCATGTATACCGCACTCTTGACGCAACGAGTGGAAGGTTTTCTGCCTTGAACAAATCCTGTCAAAAATGCTTTAACTTGAAATGATTTCGCCGCGGGAGAAAAACAAAACACTCGCCAGCAGTCTTGTTTAATCATATACTTCGATGAACACTTCTTTTGAAATTACGCATTCAATTAGCTCAAAGACGAGTTTTATTTAATATGTTTAAGTGTGTACGAGTGTGAGATGTCCAGAAAAATTAGTTTATGTTTCTCAAATTTAAAATCAAGAATTTGCTAATTTGCTGAAATGAGATTAGCCTAGTGTTCAATTTATCGCATATTTGCTGTCAAATAGCAAAAGAAATTTACAACAAACAAAAATATTGCTGTTCAGTCAAATTTAAAGTATGTTATCTTCTGTAGATAGCATTAATCAAGGCGTGTCATAAGATAGGAATTAAAAATTAGTAAGTGCTATCTACTGAAGATAGCAGAATATTAAACAGAGGCTATATGACAATTATAGCTTAGCTTGCCAATATTCGTCTTAAGTAAGCTTATGTATCATGTGCCTTTTGTCGTGCCATTTACCAAACTAACAGAAAATAGTCAAATAACGTAATCTTAATCTTATCCGGGACTATCATGTCAGTCTATGTCAAACTCATCATTCGTAATTTCCTATAAGTCAGATAATATATGTCCCCGCCCTATCGATAAAACCATTCCAAGTTAAATCAGTTAAAGAGAAATCCAACCTATCTACGAGAAACAATGTAATTTTCCCTATTAGGTCGTCGCTAACTCACACTACCCTGTAGCTTATCTATTACTAAAGTCAACAGATTTGATATGACGTGTAAGCCGGAGACACGCCGCCAAACATGGACAAGAAAAACACCTGCCGTGACATAGCCTAAACCATGTAACCTCTCACAAGCGGACATTACCTTACAAGTACGCTGACAATCTCCCGATAAACCTCGAGGCGGCATCACGCCTAGATACGCCAACATAACACTACATGACATGGCAGGCCCCGTCTTTTTACATATTGCCTTATTCACTTGTTCCGTGATGTGACAACCCCCTTAAGGATGACTCGATGAAATCATGACAAGTTTTCCTGTTTTATCTGCTAAACATCGTTTGGGACATCTGCCCTATGCTATATTCATGTTGAAAATAGCGGGGTTTGGAGATAACATCTAAGATCGATCGTGCACTCTGTCAAACACTAGATTGTTTTCCCTTCTTTAATATTTTAACAAGCTTGAAGATAGTGTGTATGATGACAGAATCATAACATTAGTATAACACCTTTGACATCCTCTTATTGCTTATATTAAACATGGAGAGTTCACAACGGTAGTATAGATGAATAAACTGCACATGCACAGAAATACGTAATATTGAATATTGAACATTTTAAAAGTGTGCCTTTATGTGCTATCTACCGTAGATAGCAAAATTCGACATAATCCTGTTCATGTTATCTAACGTAGTTTATCTACCGTAGATAGCCAATTTTACCGTTTACTATCTACCGTAGATAAAAAGACGAAAGAGTAGATACATTTTTTTTTATAGGGCCTATGCAAAATGATATCTATCAAAGGTAAATGCATACATCATATCACAATACTCCATTAGAAACGCGTGATTTGCGATCTACTGTAGATATAGCAAGTACGGATATGAATGTTTATTGCTATCTACCGTAATCAGGTTAATATTAACTTCGAGTATATCATTTGTTGATACCGTAGAAAGCAAGTTCTGATCCGCTT
>JAUMTS010126109.1:0-10084 GCA_032273385.1 Ophiopholis aculeata | reverse complement strand
TTGTCAATATATCTGTATAGTATCTAAAACGTGTTGTACTATATAGCATTGAATACATCAGAAGGCGTAAAGTATGTGCTAATGCACCTTAATTTTGAGCATTATGTTTGTTGAGGTTTTGTGTGTGTTAGAGTCTGTAGAGACAGTGTAAGTGTTTTTTATATATATTTGTGTCAATAAGTGTCTTCCCTTGTGTCACAAGCGTTTACTGCATCGTCCAACGTTTAATATTGGATGTGTGATATCACGTGCCTTCTCTGTGTGTAGCTGTCTTACACATGCCACAGCTATTGACGTAATTCAAGAGAATGTTGTAGATGTAGTGCAACCCTATGCTCATTTTGAATAGCCTCTTAGAAGAACGTTTTGGGCGTTCAACATTAACGATTACAAGGTAGCTGCCTTTACGTATGAACATAATTATGTTATGAATTTAGAAAGCAGCTAAGTGTACTATTTTGTTGTTGTACGCAGTTTTCTCCAGGTGAAACACAATTGCAACAACCTATATAAGTCTGTTCAGCTATAAATTGTATTTTTTTTAAATGTGTAATATGCATCTTGAACTAGATTCAGATAAAATATGCGTTAATAATATTCTCCCAGCTCGTAACCAATTACGGCGACGCATTAGAAACTGTCATCAGTCGTGGATGGTTAAGACGGTCTTTATTCATCGCACGTCTTAATACAATTAATTGATGATGTTTTTTTTTGTATATTCAGTAAAACTGCTTGGTTTGTCCATCCATCTTCCAAGTTCATTCTTCTCTTTCCAGTCGGTATCTTTAGTGTCAAAAACGTGTATTAGAATATTGAATTAAATAGATTTAAAAACGCAAAGGACAAGCTAAGGGGCTTTTATTGGCATGATTGTAAATCGAATATTCTTTGGTTTGTTTGTGTTACGGTTTGTCGAGCAAAGTAGGTGTTTTAATCCTGATTTTTCTTTTATCAATATGTTTCTCTTGAGTCATAAGAGTTGCAGGGTGTATCAAAATTAAGTGAACAGTTCATAATTGCAGCTGAATTTAAAATATTTGAGATGTTTGGTCAAAATGCCCTACACACTAGTTACACCAACATCTTGGCATCTCACAACCCGAAAATCACTGGCCCGTTACACATGATTTTGACTCTGTGGCTAATTTTGCGATCTGAGGCAAAAACAGTCGCGCAGAGATTATACAGATTTAATTTCCGGAGTTGGTTGTATTATGCACTCATGGCGTCTAAGTTTACTCATAACAACAACATCTGCATGTCTCATGGGGATTAAATGGAGCTGGGGACCTTTGAAGTCCATTTGACTACCTGATTGCACTGCCTGCATGGCCTGCACAAGGTTACCAACTGCTTGAATTTTGGCAGCAAATCGTCCAGTCTTTTCACTTGATTTGACCTGCTGTGACCTCAAATGACCCGTCATTGACCTTTGACCTTTGGAATTCCAAGCTAGCGTATGTAACTCTGCACGGTTTCATGACCTCTGCGCAGCTGCATTTTGGACTCGGTTCACACAAATGAACAAACAGTACCTGTGTATTGTCACGCTTCAGTGATTTTATCTCACGAATGTACAAGATGTCGGGTTATCATTGTATAAATAAACATTCAATATTTAATACGAAAATGTGGTATGTGCAAGTTGATTAATACAATAACTATTTAAATTTGTGTTTTAAATACAAAAAATGAAATTAATGTTTAAAAAAGATTATACAATTTGAGGTTATGCCCTAAAAAATTAACTAACCAAATGACCATCAATCTCAGTTTAAAGAAAATTCAAAAACATTTACAGCAGTACATAAAACAGTACATTTGGTAATCCCAACACTTCCTCTCTTTTCAATGATATGTTTCATTTGTAATAATTCGAGGGGATAATAAATGTACAAATGACGTCATTGTTGACGTTATAAGGAAGTAGGAATTAAAGGTGTCAAATGTGTTTTATCAAAGGGCTAGTTTTATTCAGAAACAAGCACAGCTATATTTTTCGCTGAGTAACATTATGTTGCGACCCTTTGTAGGCTTACTGATATAATAAAACAATATTTTGATAATTTTGAAATCTAGAATAATAATTTTTTGAAACAACAGCTAACAATCATTGAATAATGAAAGTTATAAGTATGCATAATGTTTTACATTTTGAACCAGCTAGTAAGTATTTCTGTAAAAGAAAATATAAAGTAACATTTGGTAAAAAGGCATTTTTACTTAATATATTAATGTATCTTACTACACGCCTCAATTGAGAATTAACTTCTGCTATATAAAGATGCTACCATCAGTATAGGGATCAAATAAGACCTCCGAAACCGGGCGTAACAATTTCAGAAATATTCAAGCGAGTAATAATGATGTCATTTTTACGTCATACTTTCTCAATATATTACATTTCATATGTTTTTGATTTGTTATAAATTCAGGTGTCGACGAATAGCTTGAATAGTTGTCTTACAGCACTACCTATTTATATGTGATAACACGTTATGATCAATTATAATCTTATACTAAATTTGAAAAGAAGAACTGTTGGTAGCTAACATAAGCGTGGGCAGTAGAATCTACATTAGTGAGAGTTGGAACGCAAGGATGATACACATAAACGAGCGTCAACGTGATGCATATCAAGACCAACATATTTAGGGTGAATAAAGAGTTTGAACTAGATCAGTTAAGTGCAACATATCTATTCTTCTTCGGACATATATAGACACACTAATGTCTAGAGTCATAAAGTAATACTAAAGGCATAATTTACAAAATAAATACAGGATTAGAAAATCATAATTGACCACGAATTTTCCAGCACCAAAAGGACATTCTGCGGTAAGTAAATTGCTTTACTCTGCAGGTTTTATAAGTACGGAGTAAATAGGTGTTTGTTGTCTATAATACCGGTGTCTGCTAAGACAAACAAGGTTAAAATGTTATGCGCTTACATATAATAAGCGGGCTTATCTCATGGGAACCAATTTGCAGTGGCACATTAACTGCCAAATTAAGAGTTTATAGACCAAATTTTGCAGAAGCAAGCTTGGAATTGAAATCAGGTGCACGTACATGCGTCCGGACCGAGAATTGAAGCCGTTGATTGTTAGTGCAAAGAGACTAATTTACCGATATTACTACCTGTTTCCTGCAAAAGAAATTACAGGCACTAAATAAAATGGTTTATGTTTCGTTAAAATTGTACCTTTTCATGTATATCCAGGTGGGCGCATTTTATCACATCCGTATTTAACAAATGTTAAAGTACTGTATTCGGGGGTAGTTGTGATGGCATTTAGATACCAATCATTCAAATAGTTATTTTAAAAATACGTTGTTGAACTGATGGAATAATGGTAACGATTATGAATATAATAATGCTGTTAAAAAAAACCAATGGGAGTATTTGCATCTCATCTGGAAATCAACAAACAAATAGTAAACAAAAAATGATCGGTCTAAAACGTGTATCAATGAGCAATTTGTAATCTAAAATTGAAAAAAAGTTCAAGACTCATCCTCAATATTTCCATTATTACTACGTGATGAATTATATCAGTGATCTTCCAACTTACCATAGGTTTATGTAGTCATGGTAAAAATAAATTATGTTGGTGTCTAATGTTGTTTATGTAATGTGACGTTTTAAATTTGGAATTGTAAGTTAAAATAATTGCATTTGTTTTTAGTTGTGTCTTATTTGTATGTAGTAAGATTTTAAATATTAAGTACTTTACTTGAAGAGTCTTAAATATGATGTTGTTTATTTCCTTTGAAATGTCAATAATTGGTATAACTGTCATAAGTTTAAATTGTTGCTGTCCGTATTCCAAAATAATGCAGAACCAGCGGATCAAAGTACATTTTTTTATCATGTTCATTGTGACATTTATATATTTGTATTTATGTAAGAGGTCTTATGCTTGAAGTCCTACATTACATTACTGATTACAAAACGTAACGTAACAGCCTTTTCGATATACGATTCATTATAAAATCGAAAATTAGTGTACATTTAGACGTTGGCTTCCCTATTTTTTACTTTGGAAATTACGAGATGACCTCCGAGACGCCGTTTATATAATCCCATTACAATTGTCTTATTTAAGTACGTATGTATTTTGTAAATAATATGTTCTCAAACTATCTATTACATAATTGACATTAAAGCTTTAATATCATGCGCACATATTCAAATAATGTTAGATCAGACAGTTTAAGTGGTGATCACGGAGTTAAACTGACCATCTGTTCAATAATAATTTTCATGTTAGTTTATCATATTTAATTATATTTTGCTTGATGTCCCTTAAATTAATACGTATTCTTACAATCATTTAAAACGTTAATAACTGTAGTATGTTATTGGCATTTGTACGTTTTATTGATGTTCTACCAATGAAGTCTTGATTAAATTAAGCAGCTCTAAACATTGTTTGTTTGGCATTTTTATAAAACGTATTAATTGTAAAAACGAAGATTTTAATATGTTTGGTGTTAATTTTTAAGTCACAACTCTTATTAGTTATCGTAAGCCTCCAGGACAAGTTTATCAGAATTATGCTCAAGGCTTACGCACTTTCTTTTTGAAAACACATTCTCTAAAAACTCAGATTGGAACTGTAAATCTCCGTTTAAAGTTTTGGATTATGATCTACAAGTGACGTTTTAAACAACCCCATTAATATTGTTGTAAACAAATTCGATGTTTGTTACTACAAGCTCTCTGTTTCAAATTAAATGCCTTCAACTCGTTACATAAGAAAGACATAATAAAAAAGACAGATATAACGTAAGTAACCTATTGAGACATACCCATGGAATAAAATATAAGTAAAGCATGTTAAGACGTAAGGCATAGCAGATAACATTTCAAAGAGCAAAGTAGATATAAAAAGAATGATATAATGCTAGAGAAGATTTAAATCAAAACGGAATATAATTATAATTCCGCACGCTTAAAAAGCAAAAGAGTACTTGAGTTTGCTAGAGGCTTCCCGTTTTGTACTGAAGATATGAAAAGATCAAAAGATCAAGTTGTTATTTATATGTCATTTTTGTTGATACTGTCAAAAGAGTGGGTTTAATCAAAATGGATTTAAGGCTATACATGTTTTTGTCTGTTTTGTCGACATCTGAAGTTGTTTTCAGTGTTCAAATCCCAGTTATTGCAAAATACGAAGCTGCTTGGCTGCTAAAATGATATGGTAGAGTATTATTGTTAGGACATTTGAAAACAAAAACAAATGGTTATTTCATTTGTACCTTAATTATTCATTTGTCTGTTATACGCATTTGTTGAAGTTGAAGAACTGGGTGGTTTACAAGGAATTATTTTGTAATTTAGAAAACTAAACAAATGTTACTTAACACGCAAGAAAAAAGCATTTTAACATTTCTTTGCTTTTTTACTTGCGAAATGACAATTTGTTGCGCAACCTTTGTTTTGTAATAAACTAAAGTCACATGACCAGTATAAATACATGATATCAATGACTAAAATTTTGGGTTATGAAATGATAAATTCACCGCCTTCGGTATCTCCTTTTAATGAGATAACAACGTAATTATTAAAGTACTTGTAATACTTCCCCTCCCTAATGCTACAACAGAAAAGCACGAACAAATCGAGAATGTGAAGAAGTCTTATTTAAATGTGTTACTTAACTCAAAATATTTTACCCCGTACCAAAGCTCAACGTCAAAGCCGGATATTGTGCTTATCTTGGGACGAATATCCATCAACTTATATGAAGAATATTGCAACCTGTGTTATTAAACAATAATGACAAGGCTTATGTATTTACTATCGTTCGTAGAGATAAAGCGATCTTAGAATGTTGCTGGGAAATTGAGGTTTGAGCAGTCTGTCTTGCAACTCCTGACCGTACATGTGTGCCGTGATACTTAACCTTCTGGCTGATTTTAGGAAAAGTATTGCTCCTTAAATGATTACCTTTACTATCTACCTCTTTTGTAAAACATGTTCATGTAAATCATTCCATTACATGACTTCCTCTTTCGAAACTCAAAGAGGGTGAAATGCTGTTTATAGGGAAAGCAAATCATGAAATCGTGTTTATGCTTTTTGATTCTTCTTTGAATGTTATTTTATTGTGTTAAAAAAATGGAAAAAAATGGTTTTAAGTCCTTAGTGCTACTTAAAATGTTACCCGTCTATTATACAATTAAAAAAAAATCTAAAATCATCACAAATTTTGAAGCAAAAGCTATTTTAAAGCCACGTACATTGTTTGGGTGAAAACTCATGAATACAACATTTTCGACGCTTTCCAAGCCATTGTTCTGGCTTTTCCCCTTGCAATCATCGGGCATGGAGTAAGAATCTCGATTTTTTTATCTCACGAAGTAGGGGCTAACAGTAAAATTGTACCATGTTTTTTGCACAGTGTTTTGGAGTGGCCTTCTCCTTCTTCTTGCTTTGTTTCCTGAAGGCCAGCATGCATTAGCCTAGAGTTATCTAGGCTTGTGCATTTGTATTGGCCTGGGTCGGTCCATTCATTTTTCATGGACTAGCATGTGTCTTCCATGGACCAACCTGGGTAAACAAACAAACGAAAGTCGATCTTTCTACTTACGATACATGTATAGGTTTAACCGTAAATGGTCTTCTTAAATAATGAAGCATTGATACACATCATACACCACTGCAAAGAAGTTCTATGAGAACATACTGTATCAATATGTCAGTCCACATCAAAACCATGCACATGTCAACATCTACTGTTTTGTGATGGGGTGGGGAAGTTAAAAACAAACATAAACATTCAGAACAAAAAAATGTGATTTTTTAATAGGATTTTTGAGAGTCGGATCCTCCATACCTTGTTCTCCTTAATGGTTTAAAACCATTTCCCAGAAAATCTGTGCACTTTCTGCCACATATCAGTACATGATGTCAACATTTGAACTAAATGTATGATACACAGAAATGAGAACAACATTACAAACATGTGTTCCAAAATATTTGCTAGTATTCTGTATGATTTTCATGTCATTCAAAAGCTACTTTAACAAACTTTGCAGGTGTCTAAAGAATCACAAATTTCTGATACATATGCACAGTTTCAATGTTGACTGTCGCATCACTGAAAATACTATGTTGGCACTGACATCAAATATATGCACAAGATGTATATATTCTACTATTTGCATACAATTTAAATGATAATATAAATTCACACTTACTGCATTCAGTTTGCACACTGGCATTTGCACCTTCCAATTTGCATAGGTATACAAAAGTGATAACACTCCATTACCTTTAGCAATATATGGTGGTAATAAATTAAGGTGAACTACAAACTGCAATTACTCTTATTTCTAAAAGTTAAACCTATTCAAAAGTGGTATCATCAAATTGTTCTCACAGCAAATAGTTATTACATCACACACAAATTGCTTTATGGCACAGCCATTAAGCCCCAAAATTGTTTTGCCCACCTCACCAATCAGCATTCAAATGTAATATTTTTAGGCAGTGTTTGTCACATTCAGCACCACATTGCAAAAGTTTACTCAATTTTCATTATTTGTAATACAATTTTGGAAAGAGTGTCAATTTTTTTACGTCCATTTTGTACTGAAGTTGGTTCAGATTTTAGAAAGCAAGTGATGCTGTTTTTCACAGATAGAAACTGTCATGTCAAACACTGTTTTTAAATTATTATTAGAATTTTCATTTCTCAGACAAATAACAAGATGTACACAGCCAATGCTTACATGAAGATGTCCGCAGCCAATGCGTACATTCAAGCATGAGACCCATCATTGTGTACATGCATTCCGCGACCTTTCCAAAAATAAACCAATCATGTTTGCTGCTTGCTGTGCGTTTCGCGTCACACAAGGTGGTAAATTGTTTTGTCTGAGAAATATAAATTTGAATAATACAAAGTGGGGAATAACTTGCCCAATTCAAATATTTCAAATGAGGGCAACAACGAATTTTAGGCTTTACCTTGCTGTACTGTTAAAACAGGTGTAATTCAGTCATATAGTACAAAGAAACTTACAATATTTTGGCAGGAATATACCATAAAAACTGAAAGCTATGCTAGCATTTTCAACTAAGCACACAACAGTTCAATATAATACATCACACAAAATGATAAATAATAAAATCTTATCAATATAAACATGATTTGCACCTCATAATAAAATCTGTATTCACAATAAAATACAAAATACTGTACAGTTTATTTAGTAAATAAATACAAAACTTTTATAGGCTAACCTGAACAGAATCATGATTCATGAAGGAGACAGTTAAGATTTCAGGTTTAAGATGAATTTAAAATGGTGAATGAAAGTAAGAGATATCACTGATATAGACATTTAACCATTTATTGAGTGTAGTTAAGCTGAGAGCTTAGTGCAAGAATGAGTTATCTTCCAAAAGCTGTCATGTAGTTATTTGGCAACTAATGTTTGGGATATTATACACATGTATCACCAGGCAGCTTTAGCAAATGGTTCATTCTTACATGGAACTTCAGCTATCAGGATACCAAGTTCATATTAAAAATGCATGAAACATCAAATAAGGTCATCATGAAATGAAGACAAGTTTTATTGCAACATTTTCGATAGATAAAGCACAATTTTTTAAACAAATTCTTTTCATATTATTACGAAAGTCACTCTATCTATCTACAGGGCTGTAGGTGTACACTTTGGTGACTTTACCGAGTACTTTAGTGCTGCCTTCTCTCAGCAAGAGACGAGACCCTTCTCTCAGGTACTCTGGATTCTTGATGAAGCGGAATCGAACCTGGGCCTGCTCATTGGTCTTCATGCATGGCTGTGGAGTCAACATAGCAAGATTATCATCATTACATTTACATGGTATTTGCATTTTATGAGCTAAAAACTCACAACAATTGGTCAAAAGGTTGGTCTTGCTTCCTTACATGGGACAGCGCTGTTTTGTGCATATATATGGGCACGTGGCCTATAACCCAATCAGCCAAATTTGGAAATCAAAGTAACCCAATCTGCCATATTTGGATGATTGGAATGTCCAATGTTCGAAATTGGAAACGCTCGATCTATGATTCTTTTAAACTGCAAATCTTCAAGTTGAAAAGCGTCTACCTAGCTTAAATTACATGTACCTTGTTGGTATTGTGCAAAATATAATAATAAGCACTTTCAATATACAATTTGTGCCCAAATGGTCCAATTTATTTCTCAACCTTTATACATTTCTTATAAATTGCACTTCATTGTAATCAAAAGACTCCAGGTTTGCCCTTTCACTCCCCTGCACGAAATTAAACTCACTATCAACAAATCATAAAAATAGGATATTTCTTGGTAAATATAAGCTTCAACTTACTTTGTTCATTTCAGTGAGGACAGCGGTCTGGCATACATTGCCTATGTGTAGTGTAGCCTGAAATCCTTTGCATATCATGGTGGTATGGAACAGTACACAGACCTCGGCTTCAAATTCCATGCATGAGGTAGGATGAAGCTCTTTATTTACTAACACCATGCCCTAAAATGATATGAATGGTAGGGTTAACATACATTAGTGACACCTTGGGATATGTATCAATCATATTTGTAACATATAAATCCAGATTTAGCCAATTGGGATCCTTCATCAATATCTATCACAAATCTGATTAATTTTTTTGCAGATTCTTTGTTTTTCCATGAAAAAACTGAAGAGTGTGCAATTCTAGTTACTTACAGTAACAATAATTATAACAGCAGGTAGCCTACGGTTATTTTATAAAAGTTTGGAAGCTCACAACCTGAAAACAGAAATTCTAATAATCTGAAAGTTTTGGCATCTACTTTTTATTGTAGTTATCTTTCTAACCAGGTAGGAAAGAAGTCAGGTTAGAAACATAGCAATGTTGCATGCACATTGATTAACATCAATTTGAATATGGCCCAAAGCAAATAAGTTGTGTACTGCCAAGCTATAATGGTACTCAATTTGCACTGGCTAGTTCATGCTATCATTTGGGCATGTCATGAGGTAAACAATCAGTTTACAAGACAATTGCAAGATTTATAACAAGGTATTTCAATATAAAATCCGGGG
>JAUMTS010125998.1:0-10084 GCA_032273385.1 Ophiopholis aculeata | reverse complement strand
AGCTAATCACTCCATTATAAACATATTAATTACATTATGACGCATTACTTTAAAAAGTAATCAAATTTTTGCTTCATTTTTGAGCAAACTCAACAAATTGACAGGTTTCATAAAATTTACCATACTTTTATAATGATTCTGTACCAAGACTAGGCTGGTTTGTACGTATATACTTATTTTTACAAGATTGTTTTGATTTTTTTGTCTCAATTCATTCGTTCCTTCATTTATGATTAAGCAATGATTGGAATAAGTCTAATTTGGTGTTATGGGATGGGTGGTAATATATAACGTAGACGAGATTGATCGACATATAAATATTTGACGTATAGATGGCGCTACGCCGAGTTATACAAACAAGTGTTTTATATGGTTTGTTACGATCTCTAGATCAAACAAACATTGGCAACTATTCATTTGGTGAGAGTTAATTAAAATATGACAATTGCAGTTATTGGTTGGGACCTAGAAATGGAAAATAGAACTAGCTAACCACACGTTTATAAAAAGATCAATTACATAATGACACATTACTTTTAAATCAAATCAAAATTTGGCTTCAGATATTAGAAAACTCAAAAAAAGATTTCACGAAATTTACCATACATGCTGGTTGTAAGTATATGTACTTCTTTACAAAAGATTGTTTTAATTTTGATAACATTGATTCCTTCATTTATAGTCAAGACATGAATGGAACATATCGACATATTGTTGACATATAGATGGCGCTCAGCCGAGTTATATAAACCTTTTGGTTACTAATGTTCAGATAAATGTCATCCCTACTCAAAAAACAAATCAGTACGATCGACATAAAATAGTAATGATCTACATACAGAAAATATATGTCGATTAACCCAAGTCTTAATGTCACTTAAATCCGTTTATATGTCGAATAGCACCCAATGACACTAACCCAGACCCTTACACTGACCCTTACACTGATCCTAACCCTAACCTCAAATCTTTACCCTAACACCTAAAATTTTCCCATTTTAGTTAGGAAACCATCAAAATATTAAGTTAGGTGAAATAACATGTACTTTTTGTATGTTCCACCCTGTATGATCCCTACAAAGCCTGTATGTTTGTATTTATTTTATATTTACCCTGATAAATCAACATTGATGCATTTTTCACATTTGTTGATTTTAAACAAATGTTGTTTAATTCATAACGTTTAAACGGGTCCGTCGTGATACAAGTTAGAGCCCGAACCTGTTTAAACCTTATCAATTATTGTCAGTGCAGGAAGTCTCAGGATTGCAGCGCGTGTTAAGTTTCTTGCATTGCGCCTTCTTCTTTGAGTCAAGCCATTATCGCTTATCTCAAACACGCTGTCATAGAGATTGGTTCGTCAATGTCCTTGGAGTTTGATACAGTTGTTTTACCTCTCTCTTTTTGCCTGTTATTAAGTGTCTTGAACCTGTTCAAATAAATCAAGAGACTCATCAGAACAAATAACTCATCGGTGAGAGGACTTTGTTTTTCAGTGTCAGGTATTAGCTAAGAAGTGATGATAAATCAGAACGCGAACATAGAGAGCGTAACTTTACGTATGCGTATAAAGTACCCACATTTGGCAATCCAACATAGGATAATCTTACTTTAGACCCTACAATTATTATAGATAATCTTTGTAAAAGCCTATCGTATATATTATTTCATGCCAGTTAATGACATGCGATTGGTGCAATTTTTCTAATCGATTATTATTACAGTATCATCAAACTTTGGGAATTAATTAATTAAAACATGATCAATAGCACTTGTGGGGCGCCATGGCGTGGTGGTTAAGGCATCGGTGCCCTGATCGTATGCGTATCGGGTCGAGGGTTCGAAATCTGACCTCTGCTAGTAACCGTTGAGTCTTTGAGCAAGACTCTTTATCTACATTGTTCTCGCCCCACCCAGGTGACAAAAATGGGTATCGGTATTTGGGGAAGTAGAAGCACTGTACTGGGGAAGTAAAACAGATTCGGTTGTGAGGAAGGAGTAGCGAACCCAACACAACAAATATAATAAACAGTGGGAGTCTGGCCCAAACGCCAAGGAAATGGATTTGGGCACCACGGCCGTTAGCAATTGAGCTTCGGTTTCGAATTTACTTTTTACTTAGCAGTTATTGCTGGATACTTGGAGGAAACTAGAACCGGTTTATCAAACCATTTTAAAGAAATGATTGTGAAAGGAGCGAAAATTACAAACTAGAACAAATAATACATACCAAGCAGAAACGAATAAACCCCAGAAAAAAATCTAGGGATATCCGCCTCTGCCATTATAAAGAGATTAATTGGCGAGGACCTGGAGGTGAAAATTGGAACCAGCTAATCAAACCATTAAAAAGAGATTAATTACACAATTACGCATCACTTCAAGAGAAAATCAACTCACAATTTTGTATTAATATACTATCATTAAACTGTGGGAGTTAATTAATTAAACATAATCTATGGCAGATATTGGTGGGGACCTGGAGGTGGAAACTAAAACCAGCTAATCATACCATTATAAAAAGATTTAATACACAATGACGCATCACTTCAAGAGAAAATCAAATCACAGTTTTGTATTAATACAACTATCATCAAACTGTGGAGTTAATTAATTAAAGATAATCTATGGCAGATATTGGTGGGGACCTGGAGGTGGAAACTGAAACCAGCTAATCACACCAAGTACCAAGACTAAGCTGGTTTGTATGTAAGTACTTTTTTTACAAAGAGATTGTTTTAAACTTTTTTTTAAGTAATATTGATATCTTGATATATGTGATCAAGAAGTAAAAGGAATAAATGCAAATTTGTGCAATGGGGGTGGTTGGTAACTTATAACGTAAGTAGGATTGATCGAAAAACTTTTAAATCACAATTAAATAGCGCTAAGCCGAGTTACAGAAACATCATATTATGTCATTCCTAGCCCAAAAACGGAATCCTAACAGGAGCTAGTATTTTTAAATTTGACAGACTGTTTGAAATAGACCATACTACAAAAGATTGTTTTTAGATTAAAAAAACCCAAAACATTGATTCCTTCGTTTATTCTCAAGAAATGAAACATTTTGTGTAATGAGATGGGTAGTAATTTACAACGTAAATAGAATTGATCGATATATTTTGGACATATAGATGGCGCTAAGCTGAATTTACACAAATATCAGCTTACTAATGTTCAGAGAAATGTCATCCTCAGCCGGATAACAGAATTCTAACAGGAGCCATCGTCTGATCGACATACATATATTCATAATCAACAAACAATCGGTACGATCGACAAAAATGATCATATAGACATATGATCGACGACAAACACAAAATAAACTTTTTTCCAACATATTTAACCCGATTGCAGTGCAAATTCCCAACATATTTCCCGCTTTCAGCCAAAATGTAAACAACTTAAGACATAGAAATTCCAAAAGTTTTTCAATGAAAAAGTACTTACCTCTAAAGAAGACATGGGAATTCAAAGCCTGGGATTTCCCAAATATTTCAGCATAAATATGCATTATTTCTTTAGGGGGTGTGCCTTTATTTTTTGGAATAGCCCAATGCAATCAATGTTTTCACCGTATTTGTGGATGTAAAACAAATGTTATGCCCATTTATACCGTTTAAACGGGTTCGCCATTAGACAAGTTAGAACCAGAGCCCGTTTAAACTTTATCAATTATTATGAAAAACATTCGCATACGTAAAAGCCTATCTTATATAATGTTATGCCAGGTGATGTCATCGGAATAGCGCAATTTTTCTAAACTTTGTCAAGCTGTTATTAATACCACTATCATCAAATTGTGAGAGTTAATAAATTAAAACATATCTTATGGCAGACATTTGTGGGGACCTGTCGGTTGGTGGAAAATACAACCATCTTTTTTACGCGATTATAAAGAGATTTAATACACAGTGACGCATTACAAGAGAAAAGCAAACTACAATTTGGCATCAGATTTTAATCAAATTGTTGGAGTCAATTAATTAAAACATGATCTATGGCAAAAAGTGGTGGGGATCTGGAGGTGGAAACTAGAACCAGCTAAACACACCATTATAAAGAGATTAAGTACACAATGGCGCATCAATTCAAGAGAAAACTTGGCTTTGGATTTTAGAAAACTCAAACATTTAAAATATTTCTCGAAATGTAACGTGCTATATTAATGGTACTGTACCAAGACTAGGCTAGTTTGTACATATTTACTTTTTTGTTTAAATTTATTTAAGGAACATTGATTCCCTTATCTATGCTCACGTATTGAATAGAAAGTATTACATTTTGTTGTTATGGGAGTGGTGGTAATATATAAACGTTAATAGGATTGATCCACATATAGTTTTAGACATTTTGGAAATCAAGTAATGTCATGTCATCCTTAGCCCCAACATTGAATTATTACATGAGTCACTTGTCTGATTGACATAAATACATAAATAATTAACAAACAAATCAATACAATCGACATGAAATAGTCATGATCGACATACGATCGACATATGATCGATATACCTAAAATATACATCAGGTGATGTCATGTCATTACTATAGTGTGTCCACCTAGAAGGACGGCGTAAACAATATCTCCTAGACAAGTTTCGCAATTAAGTTCTTGATAAATGAACACTTCAAACAACCGTGAAATAACATGATCACTGTTATGTGACATAGTTTTGAAAAAGAGACATAAAATGTATTATTGATACCTTTGCTTAATACTGTAACGACATATATGTGTATCCTTATTTAAAATTGGTATGATGGCATTAGAAAAAAGACATTTAAATAATTCTTTCGAAATAATAAATGTTTCAGTTTCTTGAAGAAAATGTCTTATAGATTACATTAAATTACGGAAACACCTTATTTTTGTTGTAAATGAAGTTGGATAAAAATAAATTAATTCCCTAAAACAATATATTTAAATGCTTTGTTTTCTGTCAAAAATGACCATTCGTAATTAAACGCCACCCCATTTTGAAGCCTAGAATTTTCCCGGCACTTTTTTAGCCAGTTTTTACCTTAAACTATGCGTCTACCTAAACCTCTACGTAACTTATGAAAGATTTGTCATTCCTGTAACAATTTTACCCTTAATTAGTATTACCCTTAACCTCACTATATGGGTTAGATTAGGGTCAGCGTTAGGGTCGTTGGTTGCTGATCGACATATAAACAGAACTGGTTGATATCAAACTTTAGTTGATCGACATATATTTTGGGTATGTTGATCAACATGTCGATATTGACTTTTTTATGTGGATCGTACTGATTTGTTTGTTAATTATGCATATATTTATGTTGATCAGACAATGGCTCCTGTTAGAATTCCGTTTTCGGGCTAGGGATGCGATTCTCTGAACATTGGTAACCTGACTCTTGTGTAACTAGATGTAGCCTTATCTATATGTGCAAAATATGTCGACCAATGCTATTTACGTTATCAATGTCCACCAATCCAATTGCACAAAATTAAACCTATTTCATTCAGTTTTAGAGCATAAATGAAGTTATCAATGTTATTTAAATAAAAATTCAAACAATCTTTTGTAAAAGAAATTAAATAAGTACAAACCAGTCTTGTCTTGGTACAGTATTATTAAAATTGTACGATAAATTTCAAGAAATCTTTCAAATGATTGAGCTTTCGAAAATTTGAAGCCAATTTTTGATTACATTTTCTCTTGAAGTGGTGCGTCATTTTGTAATTCATATCTTAATAATGGTGTGATTAGCTGTTTCTAGTTTATAGCTCTAGGTCTCCACAAAAAACTCCAGTTGATAATGTTTAATGAATTATGTTTTACAGTTTCATGATAGTTCTATCAATAACAGTTTGATAAGTTTTTTCAAAATTAAAATTGTTCCATGTCATGTACTGGCAAACAAAAGTTATAAGATAGGCATTTACGAAGGTTATTCATAATAATTGATAATATTTAAACGGGTTTCTAGCTTGTCTGACGGCGAACCTGTTTAACCCTGGTTTAACAAAGGGGGTGGTTACCACAGCAATGTCATTTCTGCCATGTTAGAAATGGCTTTTCCTTCATGTATATACAAACAATTTGGTGAAAATCCAACGTTCATACTTTTTTGGAGAGATCTCTTCCTTTAGTTACTTTATAGTGAAATAAAAATAAAAATATTTATTTAAATACAGGGCACATGTGAGCACTTTAATTTATTTACAATATATCAATGGTATTTGTGTGAAATTGTGCCTTTGATGTTAATGTATGTGATGATATTATAAATACATTGTATGACTTTAAGCACTGTGTATAAATAATGCTGGTGTAAAGTTAAATGATGCCAAAGCTAATTTCAATTCTCTTGAAATATATAAAACTTTGTGTTTAAATTAAATCTAATTTAAACGTTTTTTTCACTATAATATGTGGACATCGACTACGTGTAAGCCTTTTGGTGTTAAGTTCTAATGATGCCACAATTGATTGATTTTCTCATGAAATCGTGTGCGTCAATTGTAATGTAAACCCCATTTAGTCGAATCGTTCATATTGTAGCTAGTAATTATATGACTCCCTTTACAGGTGATATACAATGTATCATATTTTATTGCTGGTATCGTTAATAATAAGTTTAACTTTTGAGATCTAACAATCACCCTGGCATTTTAAATATATTAAAACAAAGATATTCACAATAAGACTATTTTAACATTTAGAAAGTGAAGCATCCTATCCTCTAATGATTCTTGTCATGTGATTGGTTAAAAGTACAAGCATAATCTTAACGGTCTCAAATTGTACTGAGCCTCGGGAGCCCCAGCTATAATGCTGCCTATACTGTTTTTATTTTCAGCTAAGGTCGTTTCGCTCAAAAATGTGTTTTTACATTTAAATGTCTTTTAAATAAACATGTGTCAAGAATCTTTTAATTTGCTATTTAAAACTAATCTCAACAACAACACTAGCTATGACCTCATATTGGGTACATAGCATATCATGGGCATAGCAAATCACCCTGGCTCTATAATGTAAACCAAGCCGTTAATCTAAGCCAGTCCCGAAGTACTGTACAAGATGAATTGTTGCGCTACAATTATTCTTGCACTAAAAACAGTCAATGTTAACAATAATTTGTGCAATATTCAGTTTTTGCGTGGGTCTATTTAGTAAAGCTCAACATTTGAGTTTTCTTAAATCTGTTGCTACATTTGGATTTTCTCTACAAGTGATGCATCAATGTGTAATTAACATATGTAAAATGGTGTGATTAGCTGGGTCGTGTTTCCACATCCAGGTCTCAACAAATAACTGCCAAAGATAATGTTTTAATTAATTAACTCCAACAGTTTAAACGTTATCAAATGGCGTAACAAAATGTTTTACATCCAATACTTTAAAAAGTGCACACATTTTGTGTGATCAGGGTAACAACTTTCAGGTAAACAATTAAAACCCATCAAGCTGTATATTGTTGGAAAGGTAATTGTTCAAGGGTTCCAGATACATCCAACTAAAAACTAATATAAATATACAGGATGAGTAGGAATCATACAGGAGACATATACACATTACATGTTATTTCGCCTAACTGAGTTTTACTAGTTTTCTAAGTGAAGTCACTGTACGCTTGCAATGACAAATATTTCAAAGTTCTAGCTTTCACACAATTGTTTACAGTTAAATGAGCGGCTTACCCAGCGGCCCCACTTTTGCCTTATTGTTCATTTTGAAAAATAACCTCACTATTTCTTCACATGCGACTTTTTTTGCGTTTCCTTTTACCGAGGTATTAAAAACACGCGATATTATGTTTTAGCAGAAGCTATAGCTGTGCGAAAATTACAAACTGTGCTTTTTTCTCATACTGAGGTAGTTTCTGCTCATAAAAATTATATACAGGGTGTTCTTTATACCCCAAAACAGATTTTTAGAATATTTGTGACCATTTTAAGCTTTCTAAAGAATTTTAAATCATGAAAATCGACCTGACAAACCTGAAATGACATTTTCCTTTGTGAGAATAGGCACTTTTGTAGTTTCAGCAGAGTGCAACTATAACTGTTTTTGAACTACCTAAGTTGCTCCCTGCTTTGTAAATTTGGTTTGTGTCTGTATTGATTCTCGTCGAATAAGGATAAATACACACAGTCATAAGAATGAAAAGATATAAATTTCAAGTGTGAGATGCTGCCTTCATAATTAAACAAATGTTTAAAAGGGTAAATACCACTCATAAAGAGAAGGAACCACAAAAAAGATTAAATTACTGTCTAAAAAGAGTCACATACAGTCCTAACGTGTTAGAGCAACAAATGAACCATGTCATGACGCTCTTTTTAAAGGGTGTAGTAAGGGACCAGTCTTTGAAAGTATGTGTCCCTCGGTTTACACCTTCAAAGAGAGTAATTCACTATTTGTTTTCCTTTTGATGTGGTTTCCCCTTTTTTAGTGTTCTTCACGCATTTGGAGTGTTTTTAACTTTCTTAGTTCTTTTGTTTCAACTACTTTATTTCCAGGGACTGGCTTAAAATTAATCATAAACTTACTCTTAAACTAAATATAGCGGTTCTGGGTGCATTTTACTTGATATTAAGAGTGTGTGCATTGCTTAGGTCGTTTGTGTATTCTTTTAATAGTGTTACTCCTTTTGACGTTAAATGAAAAACTGGTTTTCGTCGATTTTCAATTATGTCACGCCAGCAAGGAACGAATAACAATATCTTGATGAAATTAACAGAGTAGGTACGAAACATATTCAACAATATATTGCCGGTTTTGTTTTTAAAACAATGTTACATAAAAAATATAACATTATATATACCTATAATCAACCTACCCTCAATATCATTGAAATTAACTTGATGTCCTAAGATTTTAATTTTAAATTGACAATTAGCATATTTAAAACAACGTATTCTCAGGTTTTATTTGACATTCGTAAACAGGTCGCAATCTTCGGGACGTTTATTCTGAGCTCAATAAAGTAAACCCTACCAAATCAGGGGGGGGGGGCTGACATGATCTCGGTCAAAATTATTAACACATTTGCCTACGAATTCAGTGTGCCATTAACAGATATTATTATCTCCCCTAGCAAAAGGTAAAGTTCCTACCCCGTGGAAGAAAGATTTTTTAGCACCCATTCCGAAACAAAGCCCACAAAGTTAGGATGAATTACGACCTATGTCTATTACTTATATCTTTGCAAAGATAGCTGTGGGCTTTCTTTCACGATTGGTTCTCGTAGACATTGACCATGTTATTGATTACAGACAGTTTGGTAATGTTCCCTGTCACTGAAATTGTTTGATGTGTTTTGATATTGTAAAATGTCTCTGGCAATTTGTCCGTCGGTCCACGAAATGAGAGAATTTTTTTAACTTAGGTTGATAAACCTGGATTTGCACATAAAAGAAGTAATTGTATTCTACGTACCAATATATCTATCTTATTGTAATTCCCTCTTACTGTATTACTATTTTCACCGGGTACAATCAGTTTTTGATGGCATACACCTGATTTTTCACTTGTTGCTGTTCAATTGACATTGTTTTTTTTGTGTGATTAAATGGAAAAAAACCCTTCAAAATATAGTGAAATTGGACAAATATTAATAACCTATTAAACTGAAATTGGCTAAAATTATTTATATTTAGGGCTTTGAAATCATCTTATCAGACAGCTCAGCTGGTAGAGCAAACAAAATATAAATTAATTTGCTATCTATTTTCAGCACGGTATGGGTAATTCTTCGATTCGGGATCTTAATATGCATTTATAAAGGTGTTGGTTTATCTTGAAAATCCTGCAAATGAAAGTGCATTTTTTACTCTTTCTTATGTATAATTTTTACTCGTTCAAATCGCACGTTTGGTTAAAAAGTAACCGTAAACGCGATGTCGAACAAAAAACAAAACAAAAAGTTACATGACAAATGTATTTCTTTTCACCCAGATTTTTTGTTATTAGTAGTAGGTATAGCAACTCCAAAATAAGTATACAAGACACATAATATTTGATGGTTTAACAGTATCTATCTTTATAAAAGCTTCAAAAAACCAAAAACAGAATTGAAATCGGTTAATGCGTTCTCGCACAATGCT
>JAUMTS010125887.1:0-10086 GCA_032273385.1 Ophiopholis aculeata | reverse complement strand
GCAGAAGTGGATATGGGCGATATTTGGCTATTCAGTGTCGTTCTGTGACAAAGCAAAGAGTCCTACACGTCGGACTAGACCAAGAGGCCAAATGTAAATGTTTACTCAATACTGGGAAATAGGATGTTGGTATTGACAGTATATTATCACGGTGCTTTGTAAAAACTGGTAAGAGGCCTATTTTTAATTTTAGAATTTTGATTTCACTGTCAATCGTATCAATCAACTATGGTAGCATGTTTTTATACATACAGTTTACTTTACAACAAATTGTATCCAAGTAAAAATATCCTCATCTATTAACTAAAATAAAATTGGCTCATAAATACAACTGCAACTAGAGGATGCAATTCAAGACCATAACGGGCAAATTTAAATTAAACCAACTCAATATTCTTGGTGTTGCAGCCTGTTGGCCCCAAGTATGCCGTCTGTTTTACACTGGAATAACAACAAATGGTGCAGCACTTGTAAGTTTTATCATAAAACCATTGACTAGTTTAATGATCTTTTGGATTCTATGGCGTCTTTATGAACAAACCCAATTATGTGCAAAGCGTCTTGGTCAGGAATCAGTTATTCATAAGAACTGATGATATAAAAAACACAATCTGGATGGTGCCAGTAACGTTATTGGCTCAAACAATTTCACTCATGTCTGGGTTTTTTGTGATTCACTGTAGATGGAGACTGGATCTGGGTAGAGCCAGTAATTGATCCAGAAATATCAACTTCTGTCTTGGTGCTCAGTGGATGGGTTTTGTTGGACTATATATAACCTTGGGGGAGTGCAAAGACCCTTATCTTATATTGGTCTCAAACTGGCTGCATGAGGAAAATCAATTGAATTTTGGATGGCTCATTGTATACTTGATTGGCTGACTGTTTTAATATCAGCATTTGGAATCAATTGCTTCTAAAGCATTGCTTTTTTTAAATTTTGTAACTTTTAACATTATTTTGTTAAATTTTGAAGGTTTCTTTCAGTTAAAAGTGTCCTTTTATACAATGTGAAAACACTGTGCTTTGACTTTCTGTGTTAAGTTGCTATTTTCTGAAGAAAGCAAAACTCAAAATAACCCCGGCATTACTTGTGGGATATCTATTGGAATAAAGAATGTAGTAACACATTTTATTAGCTGTTTCCATTATATATTTCACATGTATAATAATATCCATTTTAACTGTCAGATATTAATGATGTCTTGTATTTTTTTTTCTCTTGCATATCATCTGTTCATCGATCTGTTGGCATTTGTTGCTGTTTCTAACATCAGGTAAGAAAATATAATATTTTTAACAATAGTTTTATATAGTTACCATATCAAGAAAAAAAATTAATGCCAGAAAACAGTTTTGTCAAGGCTACATGGTGTTGTCTACAGTAGACAACAATGAAGCAATCTGATGTTCAAACATCCTGATGACATGATGTTGGTAGTCTGAGGGTATAGACACCAAGTCTACTCATAATGGCTTTTCCTGCCAAAGCTTGTCTCAATTTGCTTAAATTATCAGTTTATTCTGGGGATATTTGCATTAAAAATGAATGCTACAGGGAAAATAGTAATTAACCAATTGGTTCCATATATGCTGATAAATCATCTAATGTTCTTTACAATTTGACTTTGAATTTACCAATATGCAAAGACTATTTATTTAGCATTTAGTAAATACTCTATTTAAATATGACATATTGTTTTTGTATTTATCCCCTGAAGTTTTCATCGTATATGAATTTTTAAAATCTAAATACCCTTTTAAAGTTATCAAATATCAGTGATTTTAATCCAGTTTTAAAAACGGGCTACTTAAATTTGTTGTCAACCACTCTCTAATATTAATAACAACATACTTCTCTATAATTAATAAAAATCCATTTGGTGATGGTGAATTAAACTTGTACTCCCAGGAAATAATCTCGGCTTTAGTGCTGAACAAATAATTATATCTAACCACAAACCTCAACATGTGATGGTTCTTTCATCTATAATTTGTTATAAAGCACTCTTAACATCCAATCACTACATGCTTGATTTAACCATGCACTTGAGCAGAAGAGAAACAATATTTGAAATCAGTTTATCCAATCAACAGTTAGATCTTCTTAGATGACAATATTTTTAGATTGAACTTAGTGGTTGTAGGATTACTATTTTAGATGAAGGCTCGGTGGCTAATGAAAATACTGTCAAGTGTTTGATATTTATACACATGATTTAGTAAAGAGCACCTGTGTTGTGATTGTGAACTAATTCTTGGGTAAAACGATGTTAATCATTATTGTCATCGTGTGCAATGCGATGATACTCTTCATAAAAGTCTTAATCATCATCCTCATCTGTTTATCACATGTTATTAAAGTATTTACATTGGGTTTCAGATAACAGTGATAGACATAATTATATTTTTATTGTATATTAATTTATTTATTTGGTATTGATGATTTTGAAATGAAAACACAACATAGGACGATTCATAGCACTTTGTTTTTGAAATTTATTTCTGCTGTAGCAAGATCCAATGTGTGCTGTATCAAGAACCTAGGTGTATACTGTTTGAAACTGATGAAATATAAGGAAATACAGATATTTCGAAAACATTGTTTGGCACAAGCTTTGAGCTGTTAACTAGGGATTACTTGATACCAACATTCTTGAAAGTAATTGTTAAAAACATTTTATGTCTGTTTTGCAACAGATGTGTTGGTTAGCAGTTATTGATCATCCATTATTAGTAGATATCTATCAAGTTCAGCCTAGACTAAGATTAAATCCTTTCATCTGCTTTGCACATGCATTCTTGATATAGTAATATGGCTTGAATAACGAGTGTTAAGATGAAGAGGCTATGGACTTAGTCAAGTCTAAGTGATGGAGCAATCCTTCAGGCAAAATTGTTATTCTCTCTAAATTGTGTATTGATCACAAGTCTGTTGTTTCCCCTGTTATTAGGGGTGACACACGACAGGTAAAAGGTGCATCAGTATTATAGCATCTGATGTGACTGACACACTGCGCATACACTGAAAACATTAACACTTTAAGAGAGTAAGCTGCCTTGTCAACCATCCAGTTGATGTGTAGCATGTGGCAAGTTTGGTAACTTATGCCTTAAAAATAGTCTACACATTTCGAAGGGATTGAATGTTGTCCTGGAGTTGAACATTCTTAGAAGGAAAAAACATGACATTTATTTGATTCTTTTGGGTCATAGTGTTTTTTGTTTCTTTCCAAAAAGACTTTTTGACCCAAATAGAAATATCATTGCTGTTATTTAAACCTGCAATAAAACATTAGCTGCCTAAAGTCCATTGAGTCACTGTTTACACACCAATGGTGAATTTGAGTGAATATCAGAATTGCGTGCACAATTGTAATAAATTGGTGTTGTAATATCCAATTGTATAGTCAAAAAGTTAATATTAACAAAATGTTCAAACTGAATACAAATATGACCTGAACTTAATCATTTCAAATATTCTCAAAATGACAAATTCTGTTGCCAAGTGTTATTGTGACTGCCTGGCAGCAATATTATCTTTAAAAAAATGATAACTAGCTATAATCTTATTTCTATTTCTTTTGAAAAGTACCCACCAGAATGTTTTTGGTGTAAAACGTTACATTTTTGGTAAAAAGTGCTTGTAACTCCTTTGAACATTTGCTAACACTCATAGCTGGTGTTGATCCAGCTCATTGAGAGGAAGTTTTGGATTAAAAAGTGATTATAAGAAAAGTAGATGGCCTGAAGTTTGTTGTTGTTGTTGACGAAGCCCCGCCTAATACCATCTCCTAGGGACAGCACTTGGCCACTTAGATAAAGATAGGGGGTTTAATTTTGGGGGTATATTACATAATAACACAATTTGAATTATGAGAAATTTATAATTTAAATGGATTGGAGTATTGAGGATTCTTGTTTGTTTCATTGCTCAAATGGAGATTACAATACTTGTTGTTACCAGCAAGTTAAATACTTCATTTGTATTCCTAGTTCCTACTCCAAGCATCCTCAGAAAAGTACATTACACTTTTTAGAATCCCACTTTGTGACTTGCAGTTATGGATTAGTAAGTGTAGCCAAAGTGATTACTAATAAAGATAATAACATGGCCACGCTTTTTCACCCAATCAAAGGCAGCTTTGGTGAGGTTTTGCCCTCTAGGCCATGAACCGAAGCAACTGTAGCAAATTGGGAAATTTGTTTCTGTTCTTTGTCACAATTTGGCAAATTTTGCTTTGTGTTTTTGACAAATATAGTGATTTTATCAGGTTTGAAGTGTATTCTTATTGGAATGGTGAGGTTTTAATAGTAAGATTAATTATATAAGTAAAGAACAATGAAAGTGGGTCATTGTACTGTAGCCTGTAGCCAGTACTTGCAAAAGACCCACTCAATTTAACTTTTCCAATAAGAACCTGCAAAATTAGTTTTTTAAAGTATCATAATAATTTGGTTCAGAATTGTACAATTTATTTGACTTGAAATTGGTACCTGCCGAGCCTGTGTTACAATTTTACAAGTTCAAAATCTGACAAAGCAAGAGTATCAGCACTAATATCGATCTGTATCGATAACAGGTAAAAGAAGAATTACTAAGGAATTTGGTACTCTTAATGTACACCATTAGTTAGTCAGTGGAGATTTGGATTAAAATCTTAATGGAGGAACTCTGAGACAGATGCGGGTTGTTGCCATGGAATTGTGGTGCATTAGCAGGATGGATTTGGACTCTACAACGGCAGCTGTACACACAAAATTGTCTCTCAAGATCTTGGAACTCGATTTCATCACCAAATATAAAGCATTTTATAAATTATTCTTTTTTAATCACTAGTCACCAGTCACTGCTTGTTGATCTTCTAAAACAATCATCTGGCAACCCCCTTATTGCAAACACAAGATCATGATTACTTGATTAGTGCTTAGAAAGACAACTGCAAATTGAATCTCTTCAATAATACACTAGTCACTAATTTTCTATTGGCTTCTACAGACAAAGAAAGGACTTAAAATATGAATAGATGTATTTGTGTTGTTTTTATGAGAGGATTGTATGAAAGTTCCTTGACAAGGACAGTGCAATGATCTGTAAAAGTGAAAAAAATGAAAATGTTAAATGAGAAAGTAAGGTGAGATGTGTGTTACTCGTAATAGAATATAAACTAATAGACAAGGGTTGAATATATGATGTACTAACATTAGATTCTGCTTGAGCATTTTCAATAGAGACAAATGTCAGATCATAGCAAACAGATTTGCATTGGCTCAAATGATGGGCATAAAACCTTAGCAGTTACCTTATCAGCATGGATACTGTGGCTAGCAGCTACTGTAAAAGGCTTTAATTTCGCGAGGGATTTAATTTCGCAAATTTTGCAAGGGGAGGAAATTCGCGAAATTAAAAAATTCCTGCGAAAAATGAACTTTAGTTATTCACTACCATTGGCAGTTTTTATTTTCGCGAAATTAAGTACCCGCGAAAATTGTGTACATTGGCAATTCGCGAAATAAAGACCCCGCGAAATTAAAGCCTTTTACAGTATCAAACTCTCATGTTTTTGATGATATGCATCAAATACACCATTTGCTAATGCAATTAATACCGATATTAAAATGATGGTAAGCAAACCTTTATATTTGGAATCAAATGAAACACAGAAACAGATGGGAGTTATATGCCCATGTCCAAATAAATCTTTGAATTCCTTAGCTCAAAACTTGTGTATAGGCAATGAAAACAAATTTTAAGATGTGAAAAGCAATACCCTACTTCGGGTTTCTTCATTTTACTTCTTTTGAAACAAAGAATCTTTTGCTTTGTATCCCAGTATTGAAAAGCACTAACCTTTTATTTACTCAAAGAAAGGAGCCTCTGTGTTTGCTGAATGATACTTGAACCAAAAGTATTATACCATAATCCTGAACTTGACTCAAAAATGACTTATCCATCCATTTTTATTTGTACTAAATCCTCTCCTAGTTAAATTCAATTATGACTAAGACTCCATGATATCATTATATTTCTTTAAATTTTTATGACATTTCCATCCAAATTTGTACAGATGGTTACATAGCTAGCGGACATGGTAGACTGCAGTTAGGAAACCAGCTCAATGGAGCAAACAACCTAAAAAGAAGGGATCCTAGCGACAAATTGCTTCGCCATATGGTTGGTGATATTTGTGACATCTAGCTTGGCTTGTGAAGTCTGGCGAAGATTATTAGTAAATCCTAAGGCCTTGCCCTCTCTAAACTACTTGATATAGTTTTGTGATTGATAATCAATCCTTAGTATCGTTGGATGAGGAATAAGCTGGTTGTCACACGAGGGCAGTATTCTACTCGTCAGGCAGAGACAACAAGAGACTAACCATGCGCAACCCCTCTACACAGAGATCATTTAATGCACCATATCCAGGGGATTGTCTCTGTCGTCAGGCTGTATTGAGAGAAGTCTGGTATATAGTTTTGGTTATATGCGCACTGTGTAGCAATAACTTATATGCCTGCCCTTCAAGATATTGATAGTCCATTGTCTTACTTCCATGATTGCATTGAGTTCAATTAATCACTTGTTTTCAGTTTGAACCAAATGCTCTGCAACTTACAGATATGACCTGTTTGAAGTCATTACTTCTAACCCTGCTTTCTTCATAATAAGAAATGGTTGCATTGAGACCAGAACCATAGCCAGGGGGTGCGGGGTGCAACGCGTCCCCTTAAATCAGCTAAATTAAAAATGGGGGGTTTTGTGAGGGGGATTAGGTCTGAAGGTCCATTTTGGGATCCGCACCACCCCAAATTTAATTCTGGCTACGGGCCTGATTGAGACTTAACCAACATTGGAGAAAACACTACATGTTACATTTAAAATCATATTATAACAAAAAAATTGACTACAACTGAAACTTTTCTAACACACAACACAAATGACTAGAATTGAAATGTCAAATAGAGAGTGGAATGCTATTTTAATTTCAATAAGTGACATCGACAGGGGATAGCTTATGAGATTTGTTGCTTTTTAGAATCCCACCAGCCATATTTTCCACACCTTGTCTGAAGTTGTCTCCTTCTCATCTTATCCAGTGTCTAGTTTTAATGAGTCTACTATCAACACACCAAGATATTTGAGACATTCGGTGAACCCACCATTACAGACATAAACCCGCTGGCATCCATTGCTATCGATTAACTCCCAATTTAGGTTGTTTTAACTACCATGGAAAAAGAAACAAATTTGAAAGCAGTAGAACCATTCTCAACTAGGTCAACTTGACCAGAATCATGAAAGTCAAATTTCGTTTGATAGTGCCCTTCATTTCATCACTTTGGTTCAATTTGTCTTGCCAAAAGTAACCTGTGAGTTTACTGTATAAATAAATGTTAGTGCCATTGGCTACTTGATGTTGAATTCCTTAAGGGGTTGCATCTTATTGGAATGGGTCTTTTTAAAATGGAACAAAATAGATGAAAGGATTTGTGTTGCTTTTAGCTGATGCCTGGAGGTGTATTAATTGACTTGCTTAATTAATCAACAAAGTGCTATCAAAAGAGTTGTTGAATCTAATCAAAAATGATGGTCATGATGATGGCTACAAGGAGAAATTACCACTGTATTTCTTTTGATAGATGTTAATTGACCAAACTAATTTTAGTGGTGACAAATTATGTGTTTCTCTGTGAGTGTTGCATTGGGTTGTATGCAATTTGTGAAGTCATATTGCATTCCCTTTTTTTTTTTGTTACAGTAGTAATGTCCTGGAGCAGATCAGAAAAGATTAAAAAATAGTGAGTTCTTTGAGAATTGCCAAGTCATTGACCATTGCATATGTACAAAATGCGTTCACAACTTCTGTAGCCTAACAAAACAAGTGGCATGTTTGCCGGGCATGCACGATTCAAGGTTGTCATGTTGTGTTCATCAATGGCATCATTAAGGGCTTGTTGCAAGTGACATTTCTGGGTCTACAATCTTTCCTTGGTTGTCATATTTTCAGATTAATGAAGTTAGCGAGGATAATAAAGGAAATTATGGAATGTGACATGTGGAGGGAAGTAAACATGACAAGGTTTTACATCGTCATTTTGAAAGTCAATGTTCAGTAAGCTGTAGTGACAAACAATAACTGTTAGCTTTGGGAGTCAAAAACCTCATGTACTTGGTCACGGTAAAGACTATATGGTTGGCCACTAGGGTAAAAAAGGCCTAAGATGAGCGTCTAAGCTTAGATGTCTAAGATTCATTCTTATATAGATGTCTAAGATAAAGCTAAAGACGTTTATGATAGCTTATGCATGACCATGATATGACACTGTAACTGAACCATTTAAGAATGAGGCTATTTTATTTCTGAATAAAATGTATGCAGGATCGCAGATGCTTTAAGTTGAGGGTATTCAAGTGTCACCCCACAGGAAAACAATATCTGGAAAACAAAATGAAAATGAATCAGTTGGGGAGTATTTCTGCTTTCATGTGAGAATTATACTACTTTGTTTTTCTTTTGACTTGTATATCTAATGTATAATTTTATCTAAACCAATATATCTAAAGCTGAGATTTTCATTGTAATTGAAAACTATTGATTAAAACTATCTGATTATAAGCAATGAAACAGCCTTACTCCCACCACCTATCAGGTGTCTTGGGATTTAGCAGAAACCAAGACATATTACTGATGTAATCAACTTGATTTCATTCCCTGGCTGGTTCTAAAAATAACAGTACAAGAATAACAATGACAAATTAGCCTGCCCCTGGGACAGGCAAAGCGGTAGGGTTTTATGCTTGGGTTTTCCATCTTCAGTTCCATTTGCCCACAATACTTGTGAGTTTAATCCAGTTAGTGAATTTTCCCTCATGCTGTCTGAATAATGTGATGCCCAGTGAATTTTAATTCACTTTGTGGCAGCTCAAGTGGTGGTTAATATATTATAGCACGTTGTATTTGTAGGCTACATTTGCATGTCACCCTTAAGTTATGGAAATAATCAAAGTAAACTTGTATTTGATTTTAAAGAAAAGGAACAATTAACATAAATTATTAAAATTGTTTGAAATTATTGGTAGAACTGCCAGCAAGCTGTGATTGATATAAACATTCAATTTAGTAATTGTATATTCTTTTATACTTGGCTATCTTCAGAAGGTGGCACTGTAAATTCATTTATGGAACAAAGACTTGGATAGATTTGGTTGAAATTATTTACACAACAGACATTTCTGGTTTCATTAGTACATGTTTGAATTGATGATGGTTTCCTTTTATTAGGACCTATCTATTAGAGATAAACAATAATTGAGTGAAATTGAATATTTGTAAATCAGTTGGAGAAAGGAGGATGTGCTCTCTACTGAAGATAGCTCTCAAATATGATAACATCATTTTATATAGTAGCAAACTTATTTGAAGTTGTTTTACCATAGGTATATATAGACTACATATCATACCAGTACTTGTATAGTTAGTTCTTTATCAAAATTATGTGATATCTTGAATCAAAAATGTTCAAATTTTTTTGTGAATTATGAGCACATTTTGTTTGACCTTTAAAACTGATGAAATCTATGGAGAAAACCCCTTCTATTATTTCACTACAATTGTAGCCGGTGGTCAAAATATTTGCATTTTTAAACCAATATTGACAAGCCTCCACCACTGAACATGTGTGAAACAACAGTACATTGATAGCTGTGCCTACATAAGGCATCATAAGCTTATTTTAAACTTGTGGTTTGGATGGGTTATTCTTCTGATTTGCAGCTTAAAGAAGATGCATCCAGCATGATGTAAATGTAATAATTCTTGGAAGATAGTTCTATGATTCTCATAATATAATATTGCCAAAGCTTATCCAGGGAGCCCACTCTTATCATATCAGTGACTCCATGCGATTTTTGTAATTGTTTGTCTTCAGTTGAACTGTGTTGGAGATGTTGCAACAACCTCAACCAATCTAGGCTAACAAATGTTTATCGTTAGCCAAAACATTTGTTGTGTTGCTACCGATTCATGGATTAGCTTGATTTATATTAGGACATAGCTGTAAGACTGTATTAGCATGGTGAACATTAAA
>JAUMTS010125776.1:0-10086 GCA_032273385.1 Ophiopholis aculeata | reverse complement strand
GACGACTTTATTTGCGGTTAGTGCACCTCAAAACACGCCAAAAACACAGTTTCTTTGAAGACGCCATGTTGTACTTTTACACAAATAAATCTTCATTGAAAGTCGTTTCTGATGACGTTAACCCTTCATGATGTTTTATAGATACCAAGAACATTTTATGCGGGTTCAATCTAAAATAAGGAATGCAAAAATTTGAATCGATAATTGCGGTAAAAAAACATGGACTAGTTGGAAACCCCTTAAAGTTGCAAGGGGCAAATACATTAATTTATTGCAAACGCAAACTTTACGTTATATGATAAAACATAGAATGACCGTGAGCTTTATTACATAATTTATTCAATACCTGTATGTATTGTCATGTTGCATCTGGCACTGTTATCAATGAATATTGTATTTGGCAGGAATGCGGGATAACTATGTTAATGACAATATTGATTGTACTAATGAAAACATGACTAATAATAACGACCATAACACCATAGATAATAATAGATACAATGATCATATTGATGATGAGAGCTAATGATTTAAGTTTTCTTAAATAATAATAGTTATTTATTTATTTATTTATTAAAACTTCTTTTGCCTGGGTTTCAAAGCTCAGTGTGAACACTGTTTTCCACACAAAAATACTTCAACGAAAGGGTATTCAAATTTGTGAGGACGTAATAAGAAGCAACCTTAAATGATGTATACAAATATAAGGAAAATGTTAATATGAGGGTTCACTCTCAAAGACTGCAAAATAGGCGTTTGGTCATTTATGGTGCATACAATTTTATTCAGTCTCTTAAATCGTTGGCTCAAAGCTCAAAATTGATTAATTAACAAAAAAATCATATGCACCATTATCAACGTACCCAGGGTCCACTAATTATTCTTTGGGTTAATAAGTCATTCTTGTAATATCACCCCACGTCAATTTTTAACGTTTCCCTGAACAATGCAACACCGTTTTGTAACCAGTCATATTTGGTCTGAAAGGTCTCACAAATGAAAACTTTTCCATCTAATGCTTGATTACTCTGACCGTGACCAAGTGACACCACTATTGTATTATTGACAATGTAATTGTCATTATTTAATAAACTAAACAAAACGTGTTGTAAAGAACAGACCAGGCGTGAAGTTCATGCCTGACCCATCCAGAACAAAATGAAAGAATTGGCAGAGCTCGCAATGAATCTTTTATTCCACTTTGCCACGGTCGTTGGGCTTTTGCTAAATACTAGTTTGTTCAGGTGCACTGTGTTCACTGGGTCTGTATGGAATCGTCTTACAACTCAGTATGACTATTTCGTGTGTGTATCTTGTATATCACGGAAATGCAATGAAATATATTGGCTATTGTTGCGTGGCTTTTGTTTTTGCTAATACCGTAGTAATAGAATGGTTCTGCCATTGTGTAAACAAAGAATACCATTAAGTGAATTCGAGATTCAACTTTGTTAATAATGTTGACATTTGTCTCCATAGAATTACATATGAGTAGAAAAAAATCAAGCAAGTAAAATTGTGCATTGATAATTTATGTAGTTACAATACAATACGTTATAGTAGGTAACAATCAATACATGGTGTTTTCTTTTATTTGTTTGAAGAATTCTCCAAATACAGTACGTTACTTGCAAACCAAACCATCAAATAAAAAGTATAAAATGTGGCAACATTGTTTAAAGGTATTCTTTAACCTTGAGTTACAACATTGGTCGTATGTAATGTGAAGCTTGAGTCATGTATTCTATTTTCTATAATGAATGAAACAGTTTCAGAATTTCAGAGGGCCCTTATGAAAAGCAGTGCTAGTTCACTGATTGAGGCTACCCTCTTTAAACATGTCTGAAATAAAAAAATAAATAAGTGAATTATTTCTGACCTACACATATACAAACATTGTTGTAAATATATTATGTTTTTATAAAGTTGAAATATACTACAAAGTATGTATTTAGATTTTTAAGCACAGTGGATTATTAGCGTATGCACACATGATGTTTTACAATCGCCACTCGGTTACATATATAACTCTCCTATGTTAGGTACGTACGTGACATACTTCTTTAACAAAATGCAGTTGCCATTTATCATTTTATAACAAAAGATAACATCGTGATCAATACAAGAACGGAGTAGTTAAATTGATTTTCAAAAAAACAAATCACTTTCCTTTTTTCATTGTTTCTTGTTACAATACACTCTTACTAATTATCAAATTATATATAATACACAAATTTGCAGAAAAGATCAGCTGTAGTTATAAGCTACGCCCCTTTGAACTGTCAATTATATTCAGCAACACGTGAGTAAACTTTGGCTCACCTGTAATTAAACATTGGCAAAAGACACGCTTGTTCGCTTCTCTGATTGGCACCGCGCAAAGACACACCCCCCTTAATAAAAAAAGTAAGTCTGGCTTGCAATGAGAGGCAGCCTGCTAGCTAACGTACAATTTTAGTATTATTGAATAGATGAGTGGTTACACTACTGCTAGACACTTGTGGAACTTATTTTACTGTACACCATTTTGATTTACTTCCCGCCTGATTTTCTGCTTCTTTTATAGCCTGGAATTAACCAAACCCGGATTTTTACTTAGAAGATATCTAGTGGAATATATTTTGCAGCAGTCTGAATGAATGCTTTAGCAGATTTGGCGGCAATATGAAGCCGATCGAGTGGAGGCGGATATGCCTGGTAGTTGTAGTATACCTGTGTGCACTCTGCTTGCTAAGTAATGGATTGAGAGTGGAAGATACTAAAGCCCCAGAAACAGCAGTACCAACAGTTGAACAAGAACAGGATTCAAGAGGAGATAGAAAACAAAAAACAGATAGACAACGAGCTACTAATAGTAACAATCCACCACCACAACCAAGTAATAATAATAGACATCAAGTTACAACTACAGAAACTCATTTAGACGGCTCAGGTGGCATATACAATCCTGGTAAGTATGTGGCAATTGAATCGAGTGAAGACTCGATTACTCGATGTTCCGCCATAGTGGCCATTTGGCATGGCTGATTAATTTTTTACTACAAGATTCACTTCATATCTGGGAAATCTTTGAAACCCAGGCTTCTACCATGTCTGCTACATACATGAAGTTCACTAGTGCTTAAACAATCACGGCACGTCATTACAGCTAAATACTGCAGTTCAACAGTTGAGATTCTCACTTTTCCATTTGTATAGAAAAGGGCCTGTACATGTTGAAAAGAGAACAACGATGGTTTTTGGTTTTTTTGTGCGAGCTGTTCACAATACACCCTGGGGGCATTATAAACAATAGGCTTCCATTCAATAAGTTGTGGGAGCTCCATTCAATTTCGGCTTTTTCAAAAGCGTATTCTTTCACAGCAGAGTTAGGTAAAAGAAAAAAAACTGCGTGTTCACCTTTACCTGTATTCGCACCGTTGTAATATGCTTGTGGGCAAGGTGGTAAAAAAAACCTGTGCTTTGCCGAGATTTTTTTTTCTTCTATTTTCGCGGTTCAAGATTCAGGTCTGTTGACCTGGGTGCATGATAAGTGCAATTACTTTACATGGTTTGCTAGGGCTGACGGCATGTGAACAGGTTGTGAGCCCATGTACGTAGACAACCTGCCACCAGTTGCCATTCTGTTGTGGTTCGCTATTGTCACTATCAAACTTGTTAGATTGATACACTCTGACTCAATTCATACTAGGTTTGTTGTCTGTATTGTTATGCAAAGTAGGCATTATTGTAAATGTAACATATTGAAACAGAAAGAATGCTAGAAGTCACATGTTCCAAGAAGTCAAAGATCTGAAAAGACTTGGCTAATCATTTCATTTAGCAATTGTACCTTGCCATTTACATGATTTACCTTTGAGGTTTTAATTTACCAGGGTATTTTATAAACCGTGCGAAGGTCTTTTCAACATGCATCATGCGAACATTTTAGATGCATCTTTAATCTTATATCACGGTCATTTGATCAATAATATTAATTGTTAAAAGTAACTCATAATGTGATGATTTGTCATGCTTTAAAGATTTGGCGTCATTACATGTCATTTTTGAAAGTTGGGATTTCCAAAACCCATATAACTGCCACCATGATCACTCATGGCATACATATATGGCTTCCGTTAAAAAGGTTTTAATCAAAAGTATATAATTCAGTTTGGCCCTGGCAGGCTAGCTCGGGTTATTGTATTCTATACAATACCATTATTCAGCTTCAAACAAAATCCATGTTAGGGAAAGAGGAGAACTCGGTGTTTAAATGCAGTGTAGCGTGCACCTTTAGCTTCTATCTATGCGCAGAACCGTGTCCACATGGGTCTTTTTTGCTATAGTAATATTGTCAATTCGACATGCGAGTAAAGAAAGTTGGCAAGCTTTTTTACCAGGGCCCATTTTACTGGGAACTTTTTGTTGGTTTTCACAGGGACAGTTTTAATAGGCATAAGCTGAACCTAATGGAGGTTAAAACTTCAGTGAATTGTTAGGTTGTAGAATACAAATGGCATGTGTGCCAGCCATATATGGGTTCCATGAAGTGAAATCTCGCACGGCGTGTGCAGACACCAAACTTTGACACGTTCTGTGCATTTCCCACCTGCAGAGGGCTCATATGACTCACAAAACATAAACAATTGAAGCCAAACTAAATGGTTCTCTAAATAGAAGAACATTTGTATACATTCAATACATTACATAGAGTTTAATAAAAAAAGAAAAGATTAAGGTAACTCGCGTGTAAATTATGCGATACAATATTTCAATTTCAAAAAAAGGTATTTGTGTATTATTCTTATGTAAAATGCTTTTTGCTTGAAAAGGCTCGGGCTGAGCTGCATTTTCTGCAACTATAAGCCTGGTATTAGCTCTTTGACAGATATTAAACACACCTGTATTTTATTTATATCTCTTGTTCTCGTTTGCTCGCTTGCAAATATAATCAAGAAGACTTGATATTTGGAGCAAACACAGGTGACAGTTATTGGTGATTTTATGTAAATGTAAAGGATTTGTCAGTGTGTGCAGCGAATTTGATATAGAATTGATATTTAGTTAATAGACCATGGTTTTAGACAGGCCTGGTTTTAGAGCAACTTTAAGCGTTTAATAAATCTTTTTGAATATCAGTGAAACCCGTCTGCTCTGTCATTTTTCTTGACTAAAACACCCGTTACATAGCATAGTTTATTTAAGAGTGAAAGCCGAACAATATGTGTCACAACTTTATTTTTCATCGTAGTGTACGAATCAGTATGATGCTAATTATAACAACCACATGTGAAACAATGTTGTTAGTTTAAAGATACCTAAAAAGCAAATGTTGACCAAGTTGAAACCCCTGGGATTTTGATTAGAACATTATTGAACGGTGACGTGTTTATATACCAGGATTTTCCCATCGGACTGATACATATTGATTTCGTGAAATCGATTCAAATCTTTAAAACTGATTTTAATGGTATCGATTTAAAATTTCGTTCCTGCTACATGTAGTCAGGAAAGGTGATGTAGTACAGCTTATTCTGAAAATTGGTCACTCCGGTTGAATTGAAGTTGTTATTTATGTTTTTTTGTTCATTTAGATGTCCGTTGTTAATAGTCGCGTCTTATAATTATATTATAGGCACCGCTTATCATTTTTCTTAATTATTCAGATAAACCAGGTCCTGCTAGAACCCCAAAATTAAAGATTTTTTTACCACTAGATTCCTTCACCCATTACTCTCAGTCTCACCTGAGGGTACCTCGTAAATCGGTGGTAGATACCGACAAGTGTATTACATTTTCGCAAAGGCATTTGAATATTAATATCAAATACTGCAAAACATACATATCTTCAGATAGGTTTGATCTCTGTTTTTTATGTATATACTTCGTTGCAATTGAAAACAACCCACCAAATATACTTCAATAGAGACATAATTGGATGTTGAAATATCACAAATACCAGTATGAGGATGAGTGAGTCTCATGTTTATGTCACAAAAAATTAACTTCTAGACGACTACATTTTTATTTGATTTGTTTGTTATTGATTAAATTAATGAAAAATGCTTTTCGAGTTCTCTAAACTGCATAAAGTATGGTCTTTAATAGAAGCACGTTATGTGATATCAGGTAGAAATTAATTAAAGCAATAACGTGACTGCTTAGCCGTTACGCATTCCAGAGTGCGTTAATATATTTCCTATGTTTTAATGTTGCTCTTATTTTCGACCCGTGACCTCTAATGACCTGTTCTCGAGGTGGATCAGGTTGGTTTTTTAAACGACTGTGGTTTTGATTTCATGAACAAATAAGCACAATATAAAAGCATTCCAGATTTAATTTCATATAATTCACTGACAGCCAACCCATGTTACAAGACAAGTGCCGATCATTATTATCATTGGCAGCGATTAAAATGGCGAAATGACTCGATTTCAATACCTAACAAGTTTGTTGACGTATTTCGAGTATCGTCTGAATAATGCTTATGGCAGTTTGTATGGGTCGCGCGGGAAAAGTATGTATACTCTAATCAATTACTTGTTAAGGGTATAATGTTTGCACGATTGCAGGTGTTTAGAACGGTTAGAGTGAGGTTAGTAGGTTTTGTTTTCACCTGAGATCAGTGTGATTGACAGCTCGACTTTAAATACCGATGTTCTGTCAAATGAAATCGAGAAGGACGAAATACCGAGAATCGTGGAATCATTTAATACACGTGCAGCTTCACAACGTAGTTAACAACGTTCCGTAGACTTCGTTTATGAGGAACAAGCGCTGCTCAGAATTAAACATGCTAAATGTGCAAATACACGCGTGGCAAGCGGGTTCGATGCAAGATTTTCAACGAGTCTTGTTTACCCTCGACCCTCCCTTTTGTATAGTTTTAGGTATCGGCCGAGTCTTGAATATTAATATATCACCAATGTTTGGTTTCCTCATTACACGTGTTTGTTTTACGTATTACCGTTAAAGCTGTTTGAGCACAACTTAAGTTATGTTTTTCTATTTTTGTTCCCTTTCTAAAAACACAGATGACCTTCAGATGGGCTGTACTGAACTTCGTTCGAAGAGATACATATCTGATGGATTTTGCACGAGTATGAGGCCAATTACAGAGGTTGTATGCGCAGGAGAGTGCCTGCCAGTTGACAATGGACAACTCCCTTTTTACGCACAATATATGAAAGTGTGGTCGAGAGAAAAGACTCGAGAATATCGTTGCGTTAACGATGTAGTGCGCCAGAAAAGAGTCGAATTGCGTTGTGACAATAACGAGTCAAGGACTTATCGCATACGCACTGTGCGCAGCTGTAAGTGCAAAAAATATAATGAAAAACATAATAAATCGCAGTTATTTGACAATCAACAATCAAGTACGACAAGGAAATCGAAAAGTACAGAAACGGACAGGAGAAGTCGAAAGAGAAGACAAAAAAGGAGAAACAACAGACAAAAGAGGTCAGATGCAGAGGACACCAGAACGGAAAGAATCAAATAAACTTTAAAATCTTTTAAGCAATATGGAGTAGTTTTAACTTCCACTTTTTGACCACGGAAACATCTCCCAAGTAAAAGTCACTAATTGTGCGACTTGTGTCTCATTTTGAAAGACATAAAAATATGGAATGCAGCTTAAATAGCACGTGGTTTGTGTGTTTGATGCGGAATAAATATTGGAATAATTATTATTCCCAGAAAAGGGCACGACTAGAGGTAGAGTGTTACAGTAGTGGTACGTTGGACGTACTTTCAACTCGAGAGGGCAGTTGTCTTGTTCTGCAGTTTATGTTTTTGTTGAACGATGCAGTCGCTGAATTTCAAGACGTTGCTTTCGTAAATTATTGCGTACTTTTGTTCGTAAGTATATTGCGAGTTGAAGAACAAGAAAGAAGAAAGTAAATACATAAGTATTTTTTCTGATGTTTTGATGGAATTTTTGTGATATCGTCACATCAAACGTTTCGGGAAGCTCAAAAGTGTTGAAAATGGCTGTTTATGATAGTGAAGGATTGTGAATCTGGAAAGAACACTTGTGACATTTGGCACTGTTACTAATATCAGCGACTGTATTCGAAACCGTGGAATTTTAACCACGGAATGTATCACAGAATTTAATGGACAAAACTTTGTATACAAATTTCCTATTTTGTAAAGTAATGATGTACATTTTGTAAATGTATTGTAAATTAAAAATGAAAAAGAAAGACAGACCCATGTTATTATTAACACTGCCAACATGATATTGCTTTTTTATCATTATAAATATTATTTAATCAAAAGTATTATCCATGTACACAATTGGGTTTTCATTATTTTTCTATGATAAAGAAAGGCTGATAATGTTAAGAATCTTGCATCAAAATAGCTGCTCTGAGTTGTTGCTTTCAACGACTTACATTAGTGCCAGTAATATAAGTCATGATGAGATGATATTGAGCATTGGTACTTGCTATTTCATCTTAGAAACCATTCGTCAAATAATATTTTATTCAAGCATCAAGAACTTGGAGCAGCTATATGCTAGGCTCTTTGAGTTATATCCACATCGGCTTATGTATTTTGTAAACCATGTAATCACATTGTAAGCATGATGAAAAGTGATCATTAACTTGTGCCATGGGTGAAAGGTTAACTTCTTGCATAATATGCTGTAACCACTGTGATATTCACGGAGTATGGACCAACGACTGTGCCTGGTGGAGCCCCACATACCAATTTCACCAAATATTTTGCAAAGCCATGTTAACAAGCATGACAAGTAGTAAATGACCAGATGTTGTTTTCTAAAACAATAACTAAATTTGTATTATGTAATGTTGTAATGCCTTGCAGATTCCGTAAGAATTTTAAATCATCAAAAAAATGGTCTGACCAATCCATTTTCTTCTGTTAGGTAGTGTGTTTGATCATTGTTTTAAAAAAAATACAAAGTTAAAGAAAGGCTAGGCCAGTCAGTCACCGATCGTTCTTTCTCCACAAACTATACCTTAAATAATGATGTTTTATGGATATTTTGAACTGTTTGGATTGAGGCGCACACGCCACTTTTTTTTTACCGAAGGACGTACTTCAGAGAATATTATAAATCACATCAGCATGATCAGTGACTCTTTATTGGTCAAACATGAAAGCGGGAAAACAATTTGTGTTTTATGAAGTGCGTCGCATTCTTGAATTCAATGAATCTCGGGGTATTAACTATGTTTTTGTTTTTTGGATGATAATAAGAAAAATAGGGGCTTGCTATTGAATTTAAATCTATACTTCTACCGGTTGAGCCCAGGGGATGCTAAAATCCCCGACCCTTTAATATACATGTACTATGAAATTGGACATTATATAATTTGCCTGTATGATTATAAAGGGGCCGGCAAGTCTTGTTTCAATTCTGATATACGGTATTCCCAATTCAATATAGGGCTAAGTTGATGCAATTTTGTAATTCGTCTAGAAAAGAAGTGCCCTGATAAAGAAGTACTTCCATTTTGTATGATACAATAATTTCCTAAGAAGATATAGACAAATTAGGTAAAAGTATACTTTAGGTTCCCACCGTACCCCTTCATCAAGTTTCTGACGAAATACAGCACACCGTGCATTACTGATGCGTTTATTTCACCGTGCACTTGAAGAACCGGCGGGACCTAATGTACGCTAGGTTCAAAATTTCAACTGAAATGATGGAAAACTTTTATCAATCACGGGGTAGGCCTACAGCGGTGTATAATTTAAAAATAAACACGTAGGGTTAAATGTAACCATTTTATTTGCATAAGTACCTAGCTGCGAGTGCGTTTCTATTCTAGCTGTGGCTTAAACGTTTTCAATACACCCTTTCACGGTTGCAGTGTGCGCATGCTCAGACTGTGAGCATGCGCATTCATTGGCCGCCATTTTAAGTTGCGAGTAAACAAACATTTTCTACATTAAAAAATTATGAGTAATGGTTTTGTTTACTCGCAATTCAAAATGGCGGCGGTAACCGTGAAAGAGTGTATTGTTTCGGGTTTTGTTTTCTATCAGCAATACATAAAATAAGTCAAACACATGTAAAATCATACTTTACAACTAAAAGTTGTTTATAATCTTGTCCGCCAATTC